>JASDQU011442679.1:7382-23411 GCA_032191745.1 Picea mariana | reverse complement strand
ATTATATACAAACATAATTTTGTGCTTATGTTTCAACGTGAATGATATAAATTCCAATCTAACACATAGTTAGCAAATGCATAACATAAAGAATTAGCAATTCTTTGAACATGAAGATAAGTAATATGATCAAAATAACGCTCCAACAAACGTACTCAGAGGAAATGATGATGTAGCATAGGGTTGCGAAGATGATATTCACCATTCAGTTGGGATACTACCAACTGATAATCTAAACAAACTTCTAAGGACCAAATGCAATGTGAAATGGAATCCTGAAGTAGTTTGATAACAATGCTATAGTCAACCACATTATTGGTGAAGGGATCAAGACAAGCACCTCTCAAAGCAATTAATTGACCTGTGGGAGAATAAATAACCCAAGAAATGGAATCTAGGTTCCAAGTGTGATGGATAGCTCCATCGGTGAACACTACGAATGTCAAAGAATACCATGACATTAGTCAACCAAGAAGGAGCACCATAAGTACCATTAACAAAAAAGGAGATCTATTCTACCACTAAATATAGAAATGTACAAAATTTACAAGAAGAATGCCTAGGCATGAAGGCTTAAACGTAATATTTCTTAAGATAGAGCCCATTTCTAGGATTTGGAAGTGCATTACCTTCAAAATGTTATAGATCATAGGCTCCTTTCCACAGAGAATGTCTCATAATGAATGGGCCCTGCTACAATGGATTGAACATACTTTATTTGTACTGGTTGTATGCCAACATAAGGTCCTCTTCAGAGAAGACTCCGGGGTGCATGGATTTGTCATACCGACTCTTAAACCATCTCTTATGTGCCTTGTTTGCGAGGGAAACATCACGATGTTTCTCGTCGAGATGATCCAAATAGAAAAGGCGCACTTTTAACTCAGAAGAGTCAGGTAGGATCTCTTTAGATATATTAAGTGAAGTGATTTCACATTCAATCAGTAACACTACCTCCAATCCATGGATGAGTTGAAATGGGGAGAAACCAGTAGTAGTTTTAACTACAATTCGGTGTTCCCACAAAGCTAAGTAGACCATGATGTACCATATGGTTTTAGTCTCATTAACCGTGGGTTGGAGAATGGTTTTGAGAGACTTATTAACATCCTCAAATTGTCCATTCACCTGTGGGTAATACATAGACGATTTATCATTCTTAAAACCCAATTTTAGTGCTAGATATGACATCATATTGTTCTGGAAGTGACTACCATGGTCAGTGAAAATCTCTTTTGGAACACTGAACCAAGTAATGACCTGATTAAATATGAAAAATGTTGCAATCTCGCCATCACTTGAAAAATTAGGCATGGCTTCCACCCACTTTGTGAAGTAATCGACGACCACGATGATGTAACGATGCCCCTATCCGAAAGTGAGTGGCATGTCATAAAATCAATGCCCCACTTAGTGAAATGGCTGACGATGATGAATGGAAAAGTATGAGCAGGATGTGTGTGCATTTTCCCAGTGAAAACTTGACATTGATGACATTTTTTTACCTCCTTGATACAATATTTGAAAATTGTGGGCCAAAAATATTTGGCGCGCAAGATTTTCTCGGTTGGCCAACCCACAAATATGACCTCCACATGCTCCATTGTGAGAATTATTCAAAAAAAACTATGTTTCTTCATGAGTGACACAACAATTTAAAATCAAGTCTACACCATGACAATATAAGGTATCCCCAATGATGAGATAATTTTTCTCCAGGTGGTGAATGCGTCGTCTATCTTCTCTCAAATAATGTGGGGGAAACTTTAGGGTTTGGAGATATAAAAGAATGTCTCCATACCAAGGGTCAGTAGAAGATATTAGAAATATGGACTCATCTTCAAACAAGCTGTTGGGATTCATAATTGACATGTTCTATGATGCCATCAACCATTCTTTCACCTACATTTCCCTTCCATCTTTTTTCACTTCATTAACCATATTCTCATAATTGTCCATTTTCACCCTACACGAGATTCACATGCAATATGTATATAAAATGGTCAATTTCCCATGTTTACATGATTACTTAGAGTAGATATTGTGTTTCTTAACTTACTTATGAAATTTTGTAGTTGTTGGCAATTTCGCAGAATGTTGGCAATTCTACAACTGATTGGCATTTCTGATAGTCAAACTTTCCACATTATTTATGGCCATATGAAAAGGAATCTCAAAAATAAAAAAATATGGGTTTTGTGTCGAATGGGGTTATTTAGGTGATTTAAAAAGAAAATATACAAAAAAAAATACAAAACAAGGAGTGTATGGTCGATATTTCAAAAGACTAGTCGGTTTAGCTCGAAATTCTAAGGCTAAGTGGTTTTGACCAATTTTCTCATACCCACGAATTTGGGCATATGGACCTCATGAAATATTTTGTATTATACTATTAAAATTATCTTAGATCAAATCCAATATTTGGTGGAGGAGATATTCCACATGTTTAGAATCTAGGATTTGTTGGTTATGAGATCCACTTGTTTAGGAATTGATCTCATCTTGATATGTATAAATATGAGAGGATATCATAGCTTCATGCTTCAGTAGTTCATATTTCATAAGTTAAGGAGTGAGAGAATATAGTTTCATATTGAAGAGAAGGATCATTGTAATCATATAGATGTTGGAATAAAGAACTTGTTGTTGCATATCAACAGTTCTCTATTGTAGTCCTCCTTGGCAATATATGCCAAGAGAGGTAGGGCTCCCTCTCTCTCGTATACATTACCCAATCAACTTTATTTCATTTGTGTGATTTCTATTTCAGTCGTGTGTATTTATTCTAGTTGTGCCATGGAACCAAAATGGTAAAATCTATGGGACTAAGGGGAATTTATTTCAGTTGTGTGAGCTATTTAAATTCATTCATCCTGTTTGGCACATTAAAGTTTAATCATTGACTGATAGAACCAAATGGTGAAATTTGTATGCCATGGAATCATAATGATAAAATCTATGGAACTAAGGGTTAAATAAGGAGTGATTAAAATCATTACTATGATCATACTGTTAAAATTTCTTTACTCTATTTAGGTTGCTTAGCTTAGGGTTAGTGGCTTAATCTTACATATATTTTTCCAGTATATCAAAATCTTACGAGCTCCATGGTTGATAATTTAATGTAAAGCAGTTTAAGCAATTGAATTTCCTGATACACGTCTTCAAACAATTATTTTTGTCTTCCCTCAGAAACTCTGACATCAATTATGCAAAGATAAGTAACTTTTTGGACTTTGCCAAAGTGAAGTCTAAGTCAAATGCTTGTAAAATCACAATCCATTTGTTGTGTTTTCCACCACTGATATGACAAGTTAAAAAATACATGAAAGGATTAACGTCCACAATTACAATAGTTTTACAAAAGAGAACATAATGTTGACGTCTTTGAACAAAATAGACATCTTTTAAAGCTAGTTTCTCAACATGTGAGTATCGAAACGCATCCTCAACAAAACCATGAATCGGGTAATAAATTATGTTATTTACAAGTGCATCTTCTTCTTGTACTAAAACCATACCCATGGTCGAATCAAACATTTCTCGGTATAACAAGAAGTCATGAGTGGTGGAATAAGGAGGGGGGTAGACATTAAAGGATTTTCTAATGCATCAAAATATCTTTGCACATAATTATCACATTCAAATGGGACCCCTTGCTTCAACAAACACATGAAATCCTTAGTGATATCAACATAGTTAGGTATAAAATGATAAAGGAAGTTTTATTTTCCTTGTAGACTTTGAAGTTGACGTATGGTATGCAGGGGAGGCAACTGGACTATTACCTCAACCTTCAAAGGGTTCACAATGATCCCTTTATTTGATACGATAAAACCAAGGTGACGCCAAGAAGTGACACAAAATTTGCATTTGTGCGGATTAATATGAATGTGATAATATCAACATCTCTTAAGCACATGATGGAGTTGATACAAATGATCGGCTCTACAACAAGAATGCACAGACAGATTATCTAAATATGTCTCAACAATATGTTTCATGTTGTTGAAGGAAAAATTCATGGCCCGCTGGAAAGTGGCACCAACATTTTTAAAACCAAAAGGAATATTCTAGTATGAAAACATTCCCCAAGGACAAATAAATGTGGTTTATGTTGGTCCTTGGGTTTAATTTGGATTTGATTATAGTTGGAGAATTTGTCGATAAAGGAGAATATATTGCTACCCACACATTCATCGATAACATGATCGATAAATGGTGTTGGGAAGTTGTCTTTAGGACAATTCTTGTTCAAATACCTAAATTCCATGCACACACTGATGGTTCATTTCTTCTTGTCAAGCAAAACAGGGTTTGAAACCCATTTCTTAAGAGGAACTGGATAGATGAAACCCACTTTGAGAATATTCTCTATCTTCACCTTTATGGTCATTGCCTTCCTAGGATTGATCGGTCTCAACTTTTTTCGAGTAGGCTTAGCATTAGGGTAAGTATTTATTTCATGTTCAATAATTCAACGATCTATTCCTGGCATCTCTTCGTATGACCAAGTGAAAATATTGTGAAACTTCTTAAAGAAAGTGGTGTAATATCATATTTCTCCAGATGAACAATCGAAACCAATGATCATGTTTTCCATGACGTTGGGATCCTTTGATATGTTGATAGGGATCGTTTCTGAAATATTTTTCATGTTCCCTTCAACGTAAAAACCATGTTTTACTAAAGGATTCACGGTCATATCAACATTATTGTTCATGTGGACTCGAAACTCTCCTCTTTCAATGCGATCTATCTCCAAAAGAAAATAAGATTAATGATGTAAATCATACCAAGGCCTATTTGGACCTGTCATTGCCTATAAATATCCTCATCTGATGGAAATATTGTTTCAAGACAATCCGGAGAATGAGAGGAGTTAACTTCCCAAATGGGCATTGGAAGATCATCAACTTCCTCTATATGAAGAGGAGTCAGATCTGGGTCTGCAGTGGCCCTTTGAATGGCATGATAAAAAATATCGATTACAAACAAAGGCTTCGCCATTCCTTCATTATTAAGCTCTTATACCGAGTCAGATAGGGATGGTATAATCCAAGGTTCCTCAAAGTGCGTCATCTGAAAATGGTGCACTTGGGATATAGGAGTTGATCTCGAGTTGGTAGGAGTAGAGAAAATGTACAAGATTGGTGTTGGGATGTTAAGAGTTCCCATCAATGAAGAGTAAATTCCAACTCCAATACTGTCAGTAACCATCTGGGAGCCATCTATTAATGGGACAGTATATCCCGGTCACGCAGTTGGATCTAAATCACTGAAAGACAACTATTCTATAGTCATGAATTTTCCTTGTGAGGAAAACAAATAAACCCAGAAAACCGAGGATACGACAACAGTTATAGCATAAGTCCAATTTCGACCTAGAAAGAGGTTGTAATCGAATGGAGCGTCGACTACTATCCACTTCAACATATACAGTTTGTCCTACCAATTGTATGGTAAAGGAGGAAATAATCCCATGGGGTAGAAAAGACTGACCATCAAAAGTGTTCAAAAGAGTAGGGGATGGATTAGGATCTGGAGAGACAATAGCTTTCCAACAAGAAAGTGATATCACACACGTCCATGCTCCCTCATCGATAATTGTCCTAAAAAAATTCTTCGTGGAATAAACCACTTAAATTTGGAAATCAATGTGATAAGGGAGATGAGGTTTGACATTAGAAGGGTCAAATGTGATTATATTTTATCTAGAGGTATCTGTAGCCCCAATAGTGGAAAGTAATGCACTATGTTTCATCGGGAAAATTTTGAGTACCTAAAGAGAGGACATCACACACAGTGACTGGGGAAAATATTCCACAATGAAATACTTCTGACCGGCCCTGACATTTGGATTATGTCGGGTTCTTTTGTATACACCTTTGGGCATGTGATTCATGGCATCACTCATAGGAGGATTCTCAATATGAAGAGGCCCTCGTGGATTGAGGGTTTCTTTACTCTTTTACCTAGGTTCCTTTAGGTGGGGGAGCACCATGGTTACCCCCCTACTGACTCCGAACATTAGATATTGAAGCCATGTTTTCCCCGTGAGGGAACATATTCGTCAATATGGTAGCATGTTGTTGAGCTAATAGCTTTTAGGATTCTTCCATCTAGGGGCACTCATGAGTGAGGTGATCTTATTTTCAAGTCTTACAAGGAAACTTGACCTTTCTCTTTTCCTTTTTTCCCCCACGAGAATTAGATTTTGGTTTCGTAACATTATTGTTATTATTTCCCCCTCCTTTTTTGTCCTTACCCTTTCTTTTCTTGCCAGGTTTTTGAGTACCTTTTGGAGTCGTTAATTGCACACTGTATACTTATGAAATTTGGGAGGGGGGAGTCAAAGCTGAAGTTGGATCATATGTAGAAGCTTGGATTGCGAGTTGTCTCATTTGATTAGAGACCAAGTCTATGAGAGAGCCTTGAACGAAACCTACAATGCCATCGACATGAGTTCCAGATTTCATTTTCATGGAATTGAAACCGGGTCATGGTGCATACGGTATAATTTCATAAAGGAGACCAAACTGTAATTAAATCAAATACAATTATTTTGCCTAGAAAATTTCTTCTTCCTCATAATAGACTCATAATGTGGACACATCTTTAGAGATGATTGGAAACAATGACTTAAGAAACCACTCCAACAAGAATTTTGGAGGGACTTTGGATTTTATCAACCTCTTCCATCTCCACCACTCGTGGATGTGATCCGAGATATGAGTGGCTTTGTCCTATTTCAAGGTAGAGAGAAAGTCGATACCAACATCGTACCAGACTGGTAGTTGAAAATGGTTTAGAAATACCAATGCCAAATCATGGAAAGTGTGGAACATTGCACCATCAAGTTTGATGTACCACTTAGTTGGGACTCCTATAAGAGTGTGTTGAAAAATGCATAGATGGACTAAAACATCATTCAATGAATTAAAAGAACACCACAAACGAAAATTCATTACCTAGTCATCGAGATATTCACCAGGATTTGCTTTGAACTTAGGAATGTAAGATGAAAATTTGGTGGGAATTGACAGACATTTAGGATTATGACAAACTAGATCATTTGTGAGCTTCGATAGGTATAGAAAATCCATTTTTGCCGGAAAAGGTAACCTCGGTTGGGACCCAAAATTCTAGCTAGAGATGTTGGAAGTTCTGTGTTGAGAACCGGTCAAAAAATAATGACCTGGATTGGTACTGGCACCGGGTTACCAAGAAGATTTTACGAATGGGCTAGAGATTTGGATGAAACCATGTTGTCCCTATTTAAATGGAGGAAAATCTCCACCCATATTGTTCCCGAACAAAAAATAAAGTTTTCTCCCTACTGACCCACCTTGCGAAGGAAAAACTCCTTGCATGGCGACATTATGACCGAGAAAACGATTTCTCCCTGATGGCATCCCTTGCAAAGAGAATGATCCTTGCATGGGATTCCATTAGCCATGGGAATGGTTGCCCCATGTCGACACTGTAGACAAGGTGAAAGGATTTCTTTTGAACCCACCATATAATGTGAATGGAGTCGAAGTAGATGGCATGCTAGTGGATTGAAATCTACTACCCATAGAACCACCCCATCCTGAGAAAGGATTAGGACCAGAAGATGGGATAGACTTGCTTCCAAGGGAGGGGAATGGTGGATGTATATGACCCTCCCCAAGGAACAACTTCGTAGGGAATCGAATAACTCCCCGTACCAATGTCAGTAGTTTGGGAAATTGACTGTGAGTTATTCAAGATGTTATGCATGCTCATCGATGACATACCAAATTAAAAATCATTAGTTATTGAAGGTAATGACATGGATGCACCCAAAGGCTGAGTGGAACCAACAATTAGCAGATCAGATCTATTAATTGACATGACTATGGTGGAATGAACCACACTAGTCGTTTGGTTAGACACACTAGGAGGAAGGATCACACTAGTGACGATTGTCAAAGTGGGAGTTGTAGGGACTTTTGACCCAGACACTTCTGGAGTGCCTTCAATTACATCCCACTGAAGAGGGAGAATTACATTGAAGTCTGACTTAGGAAATGGAATTTGCAAAATAAATTGAGGGCGAGGCCTAGTTAACGAAAGGTTGAAAGGTTGAGTGAATACCCCAACTCCAAGATTTTATACGGTTACAACCTCCAAAAAAGAAGTGTTAGTTTATGAAGGTTCTATATTTATGATCTCGACTGGACCACTCGGTATGAAAGTACCATATTGATCAAGTATATTCCTAAAAGGAGGAGGTGTATGGTTTACCTTTACTTCTTCTTCAGTCAGAAGACCTTGAATTCTCCTGGATCGATGAGGTGGTTGATTAGCCATGTTGAGTTGTCATCTCTAGGTGACTACCTACACACCTTCCTAAGAAATCTACGATCGTAGAAAAAACCACTAGAAAATCCCTAAGAGAAAAAAAATCACAAAATAACCTTGCCAATATCTAGACTCATTTGGATTAGGTCTTGATATCACAATAGTAACAAATTAAGGAAAGGACCTTCCAAACGAAGGCACAAATTGATTAAATCTCGTGAACCAGTGAACGCAGTAGTGAGAATTAGTTACCTTAGTCTCCACTAACCATCCTTATCTGGTGCAAGTACCCACGCTTCGCTGGGTGCCTTCCAATAGTATCGAAAAGTGTGATACAAAGTCTACCCCAAGTACCACAGGAAACCCCCCGTAGTCACCTCCGACATCCATAGGAAAATAAACTATGGTCACCAAATCTCAGTCAACATCTGGGGGGTACAATAGATAATCTATATTGAACATATGGGTAGGGTATCTAATCCTGAATCCTCGAAAGCACCGCCTCTCACGAACATAAGGGCATTGACGAAGCCCCCAATACACAATCTCTCTATTGTACTCAGTTAAGCCTCAGAGGGGTTATCTCCTCGACTCTCCTTTGCACGACCTTGTGTTTGACTCTTATTTTAGAGGATATTCCTGGCTATACTTATACAAAATTTGGTTTTACACTTCCTATCTCATATTCCTAAGTTTGTTTTAGGACTTGGATAAATTAACTCTCCAACCTAAACCAAGGCCCTATCCTAAACTTATTTGTTTACCCTAATAAAATGAAAATGTCTAACGGATTTTAGTTAGCGTTCATTTTATAGGATATTATTTACTCAAAAAGGGCATGGAGTGAAAGTGAATGATGTTTTGATAGACTCGACAGAAAAAACACTTAAGAACACAAATGAAAAATGCAGTTATTCACTGAAAATATGAGTGTAAATAACGCTTCAAAATTCAACAAATGTAACCATTTCTTTTTGTATGCAAGTAATGTTGTTTTTAGTTTATATGCAATGCACTTCTTAATGCAAATTTTATATGTAATACGGCTAACAAGATCTGGAATTTTTTTCATCGAAGCTCTAAAAACGAAATCTTTCTTCTTGCTTTTAGAAAGTACAAGAGTCAATTCAAAGAGAAAACATGTGTATGATGAAATTTTATTTTTCAGATGCAAATGAAAAGGGGCAAGGAGAAAAATTCAAAAGCACACACTCTTACACTTTTTATTTTATGAAAATTAAGAAAATAAGAAACAAAATGGGAAGAAAGATGTCAAATAGATGATTAGACACCATGTAAAATATCGCAGGAATAAAACACAGAGTGTAACTTACACCCAACGAATCTTTCTAAAACCCTAAGCCTATTAAAATCCAAAAATGGCCACGATTAACCAAGAAAGATGTAAAATATTTTTGGAATTTTATTATAAACTTGGAGACAAAGAAAACAATCTTTGAAACCACACAACAACGCTAAAGATTCAACAGGACCTAGAAAGATCCTACAACATAACAACACCAACTTCCAATGATATGAAAAGAGTAAAAAACCTTATTTCAAAACATGTACGTAACTTTGTCCAAGAAAAGTATCGGATGTATTTGACCGTATCAACAAAAAACCACGTACACCTTTAAAACGCCTCTCAAAATGAGAGAGAAAGGACAGGAAGACTGAGGCAGGATGGTACAAATTTAGATAATTTTGAATAAAGGATTAAAACATGGAAAAAGTTTCAGAAGAAATGCAAAAATAAAGAACCCCTAACTTTCAGAATATAGGAAAGAGAACATACATGGAGCCAAACATTTGAATTCAATCCCACCCAAGAAATTTCACTCCAAAAATCTTGCACAACTATCTTCTGAAAACTCCTGCAAACAAAGAAGCAAGCAACTGCAAATAGGTAGTTATATGCTAACTAACTATATATGATCATTTCAATTTACATAATAGATTCAAAACAAAACATAAATTAAACAACATGAAACAACAAATAGAAATGGACGAGAATGAGAGATATTTTATTAATAACAACATTAAAGTTGGTTACAACTTGTAACCATTGCGGCATGGTCCCTTAACTAGGCTCCAAGTTCCTCCACCCAAGTCTAGAGATGACAAGCACAACCTCCAAATATTTGTGTTCCAACAGGTCCAAGGAAGCAATGGCTTTCTTCCTGACAAGATAGGGGGAAACATAAATCCTGAAAACAAGGGTTTTCAGGGGGGAATGATAATCTCATATGCAAGGGGAAAAGGGTACTTGTAGGGATATAATTAAAATTCCAGCATAAGGGTGCATTTCTTTGATATGTTTTTCCTCCATATCATGGCTCGCTTTTATACTCCCTTTTAATAGTTGGAGTAGTTATGAACGGTCTATAGGAGGTCGGGAACTTGGGAAATCCGTCAACTCCTCCCGAAATATAAATATTATTATTATTATTTAGTGAATTAAACATGTACATGAGTTGATAACTAGCAAGAAGCGTATGTACATGAGTTTATTTAAGGAGAGTCATGTACATCTAGAAAAATGGGATTTTTAAAGATATGTTTAGGGAAAAAAAGGGGGATATTGCTCCTGCAAGCATGGAAAGGGATGTAATTGAGGCCAATGAGTCACCAAGAACATATCTAGTGTCAAATGACGCTATAACACTTTATGAAGGACAATGTTCTGCTACAAAAATAGATCTAAAATACTTGAACATAACTCAAGATTTTGGACTCAAGTACTCTAAGGTGGATGACTTCAACCTGATTGGATATTTGTTGAGGATAAAGAAATGGAATTTCAACTTCACACTATCTCATGAGTCTTTAATCATCATTTGTCTCCCAAATATCACGTAAACAAACTATTCCAACAGACTCCACAACAGAGGCAAAATATGTGTGTAGTGTCCCATTTGGCTAGTGTAATTTTGTGACACCCAAGGAGGGTGATTGTTGATGGTTTTATATACATGATTGCATATTTTCTTATGTATGAATACATATTTGATTATGATCTTAATCATTTCTTTGTGGAACAGATGGTTGATTATAATCCCAATCATTATTGTGTGGAATATGTATTTGATTATTATCTAGTTGATGAAACATGATTTTCATGATGATGTATGATCAACTTTGTAATGAATAAGATGTGGAAATGAACTTAGTTACTTGCCAATATGGATGCTCAGATAAAAAATGACTATGGAATTAATGTACACATTTGGGTAAAATGTGATTAAGTTAATTTATTATGAATTTTAAATTGATGATCTTAATCTATGCAGTTATGGTGTGTGCATGTCTAGGAAATCAATAGCTTGCCAATAAGACCATCAAATGGTAGGAGCTCACAACCAACACCTGGAAGTAAAACATGGAGTTTCAAGAAGAATAGATGAATATCCATGGAGGTTAGGGCATGGATTCCTAAATCCATGGAAGATCAAGACGCAGAGTCTTGGATCTATGGTATAGATCAGGGCGTGGAGTCCTAGTTATAAGGCAAGGATGCAGATTCCTAATGAGTCTAGAAGGTGTGCAATAAGGGTGTGGAATCCCTATTATCCAGCATATAAAACACCACTCAGGGACGTCAATCAACCAAGTGAGCAAAATTAAGTTAAAACTTAAATTATTTTAATTTCAAAATTGCCCACTTTGAAGGGGTTTTAAATAAACAAATATTATTTTAATAAAAAGGGGAAATCACTTATTTAAAAAAATAATAATAAATGGAAAATAATATAAGAATACACATGACATGATGAACATTTTTTTTTTCATCTGGCGGAATCAACAACTAGTTGGGCACGTGCTCGCGTTACACATGGCCGTGTTATCCAACTGCTACCACTATAACCTCCAGGTGTGCCCACGATGCCCCTTATGCGGCACACATTGTAAGTCGGGGGGAATTGAAATCGAAACCTCATGGAACTTCATTTTCACCGCACTTTCCAATTGAGCTTCCCCCCCGGGGGCATGACATGATGAATGTTATAGTAATTTAGGTATTTTAATTAATAAGAAAATTCTAGAGTGCCACCTCAAAAGGAAGGTGATGAATAATAAGTATTTTGGGGAATTAGATAAATATTGGAATTTTGCATGAGGGTGAGGTGTCACCCCACTTAAAACCTATAAATAACAAGGACCTCCTTGGTGTGGGATGACCTGGAGAGTACCCAAATTTGTTGGAATGTCTTTGGGAAATTCTAAATTAGTTATCTAGGTAGTCTTTGTTGTGTTGAGGGTGATCTGAGTGGTGTTAGTTCTTAATAGTTAAATGCCTTATCATAATTATGTTTATTTATTAGTATTTAGCATGTTTTATTCTGAGTTCATATAGAAGGGAATTTAAAAACTTGGATTAGTTTCAGATGTATATTATTCTCTATGTAGCTTAACCAATTGTATGGTAGTTGTGAGGGTAAATCTACTTGCAGGAGTTTAAAACCAGAAATTGTTGAGGGAGTTGTGTTATTTTTGCTCGTAATGGTAACTTTGTCCTTAGAATGCCACAATTGTTTTATGTAGTTTAAAATTTTATCATGGATTGGAATTCATTTATGTAGATTAAATATGCAATATTTTGTGTAATTTAATTCATGGAATTTATATAATAGATTTATGATTTTATCTATTTGGTTGATTTGAAATTAGGGTTTTTGGGGTATCTATGTTGCTAACCATTGCAACTTATATGGTTATTTGTGCCTTATTCCTGGCATTTTTTGCAGGAAAGAGTGTTCTTGTCATTGATGGAAAGAATAGTTATGGAAAACAAGAAAGCAAAGAAGAAGAACAACAACAATGGAAAACAAGAACAACGAAGACGAGACCCACAGGAGAAGGTTCGGAGGCTGAAACCTTTGAATACTTAGAAAAATTTATAAGTCGGAAGAAAATGTAAGCTCAGGAGGAGGAGCGACAATGGTCATCGGATCAACATCTAGACAAGATAAGCACACAGAAGAGAAGAACAGATCTCAGACGTTGGATTTGAGTGCGAAGGATCAACGGTCATTGGATCCAGAGATAAATGCATGAAGGTTAAGCCATTGATGAGCATAGGAGATAATACTTGTATAAGTCCTGAAGTGCCGAAGTAAGCAGGGACCATCCATCATCAATACAGATAGGTGGCACATGATCCTTAACTTCGGAGCAAAACACTTCGAGGATTTTTTAGTTTGAGACTTCAAAAACCCAAAGTCCGGAGAGCTGGAGAGACAGAGTAAACCATTGTCATCCGATCAGTTTGAAGTGGAAGGAAAAGATAAGCCAGAAGAGCTACATAGTAGAAAGATTGATTCGTTGATCTAATATCCTGGTCAATGAATAAGATTCACTTTGGATCTAAATATGTGAGGAGATTACACTCTGGAAAGCTTGAGAGTTGAAATTCCCAAAATGCAAATTTTCGTCAGTCGTTGGATCATTCTAAGTGGAAGGACAGGATAAGATTGAAGAGATGCATCACAGACAGATCAATCCATTGATCTTGGATCATTATCGATGGACAACATTCACTTTGGATATAAATATGCGAGGAGGTTATAGTTCGAAAAGTTTGAGATTTGAAATACCCAAAACCCGGAAATTCGAAAAGAATAAGGACCATAGGATTTGGAGGACATACGATGACTGTTGGATCAAGGTTGTTGTTCAATAGACCATGTCAACAAGGACATGTGGCAGACCATTTCTACAAGTACATGTGGAAGACCATGTCAGTAAGACTATGTCAGCAAGGACACATGGCGAAATCAGACAATGACAAGTGTCAAGTTGATTCAACATTTCAGGTACGTGAAAATCACAAATCTGAGTGACACGTGGCAACTACTAGGCTCATGAAACATCATCAAGTGACGTAAGTAAGTGACATCACTTCAAGAGTTTTACTTTGGGAGATTTACCACTAGCAAATGAAAAAAGCTCTGAAGTCCTGAATGCCGAAGTCCCGAAGTGGACGTGAGACGTCTGATCTGAAAGATCACCTCAGGAGCATTCTCATCCGTTGATCTACTCTAGTGGAAGGATAGCATAAGTTCAAATATCCAAAGTTTGTAGATGCGAAAGGATCGTGACTGTTGATCCAAAAGGGACATGTGTCATTGGATCGTGGACTCTAGGTGAAATGCTCCAAGAGCAAGAGGAGTTTGAGAATCAAAATTTCTGAAGCTCAAAAGGTGAAATCGATCTCGTCCATTGGTTTGGAGGGCCACATGTCACCTGATCGTTGAGACTAAGAATCATGTGTGGACAAACGAAATAAGGTAGATTCGTCGATTGAAGAGGAGAGATGTCAGAATATCTTCCATTCCGGAAGATATCTAGTTAGCAGCAATAGGGTTTGAGATCTGAAACTCCCAGAGCCCAGATCACGAAGTAAATCTCATCCATTGATGTAGGAAGGTGAGATATGGCCTATAGAATTGAGAGGAAATATCTAAAACATCTGTTCAGAAGCACCATCAAGATCATGAGATCGACAATCGTGCTCCATTGCACGGCTAGAACATGCTCAGGTCTTAATTCTTTGTGAGCGGGCCACAATTGAAACCACGATTTTGGAGAAAGGACATGTGGAGGCTCGTAATGAATTGCGGGGTGAAAAGAGGGTTTCTCTCAAACCACTTATGGATACACCCACAATCACATGGTAACATCAATCTCATAGCCCAAGGTCATATTGTGAAATGAAGCCAGTGCTCACTAGACATAAATAGGGAAGCACCTTTTCATATAGGTGTTCGGTCACCGTCGATGATCATGTGAGGGAAGGGACTTAAAATCCAAAGAAGCCATAATTGACTGGTTATAAGTCACATTGAAGATGAATATTTTCGACTACCAGAGAAGCTAAGGAATCTCAGCATAATGCCAACTGATGATGAACACACTAAGTATAACTGCCAGAGAATTCGAAGAGCTTCAGGGTGATCGCCATAGGAATTGAAGAGTTTCAAGGTAACTACCAGTGGGATGAAGACTCTTCAAAGAGACAATTGAGAGATGGAAAAGTGTCAAAGACTGTAACTACCAAAGAAGCCAAATAATCTCAAGATAATGACCACTGATGAAGAACAGACTTAGGATGATCGCCATAGAGGACGAAGAGTTGAGTGTATGCCCTGGAAAAGGAATTGGCATGATAAATAAATGCAGAACAAAGAAGATATGGTTACTTCGATAGAGAGTTATTCATGTGGGTTGAAGCATGTTTTGAGAAAGAGATGAAACAAACAGAAGAGGCATAGCACATTGAATGGAAATAATACACAGAGCAAAAAGCACAGAAGAAAGAGACAGAAGAGAGATGCTTATCTGAGAGAGGAAGAGAAAGTTGAGCTGTGCATGTAGAGATAGAGTATAAGAGAAGAAAGCTCAAGGATATGTGAGAAGGAAGACACTGATGCAGGCAGAGAATATCAGTGTAGCAGAATAGTGAGGAGACTGGTAAGCCATTTATGAACACTGTATCACTGTAATAAATTTCAGTAAGCAAAGATTTGTATTTCAGGGTGGTAGGGAGGTGTTAAGGAGGATTGTTGTCCTCAGAGTTTCAAGTGTGTGCTTGAACACAGGGAGTTGTAGCTTCTATTTGGCTGCAGCCAGAAAAACCAGCGTGGTAGGGTGGTGCAAGGGAGAACTATTGTTCTTTGTTATACAGGTTGGTGCCTGTGT
>JASDQU011442678.1:11795-31481 GCA_032191745.1 Picea mariana | reverse complement strand
TACCCACGCGTCTTGGGGGTTGCGACACTCCTCCAGTTCGGAATCATTTTAATTCGTTTGCAACTGTTATTTTTCGCCTGCAACTGTTTTAATTGTTTTCCTTTACTCATTGAGCGATTTTCCCTATTTGGCGTTTGATTTTTGGCAATAGGATATGGTGCGTTTGTATTTGTGGGGCTTCTAGCATTCGTCCTATGTCCATCGTGACGTGGCTGCTGATAAACCCTGTCTGAGTTTAAAATCCATTCGGCAACCGGACTGTTTGTGTTCCTCTGTCTAAACTTGGTCATCGATCAGTAACCTGGGCGTTAATCCATCTGTGTTGCTGGATGAGCAATATCTTTAATGACTGAGGGCGTTGTGCAGACATGCACGTTATGTTTGCGTTTTCATTTTCGTTGGGGCGTTTGCTTGCTGGGCGTTTGGGTTGCCATGGATTTAGGCGTTTGGCATTGTTACATTAAAATTTCGTTTTATTTTTATTTTATCCTCTGCGTAGATTGAGCTTCCCTTCAATCTGGCATCTTACCAGTGGCGTGGTTTTCTCCTTTGGCCTGCGTTGATGGAGTATTTAGTTGGGTCTGGCATTATATCAGTGGCCTTGTTTTCTCCTTGGGGTCTGAGTTTGATTGAGTGATTGTTCCCGTTTGGGCCGTATACAGAGGCGATTTGGTTGGGCGTTTAACAGTCGGTGTGTTACAGTCCGCGTTTTTGGATAGTAACAAATTAAATGCAATCCTGCATGCTACCGAATTGCAATCTGAACATAATCGAATTCCCTTTCCATTCGTTTATTAACAAAATTACTGATATTGCGTTGGGTTTTTTTCCATATAGTTAATAGATTCACACTGTTGATTAGTTGTGAGCAACTTGACATTACTGACTGTCATAACTGCAGTGCTGATTCTTTCGCTTTGTTAATTATTTATTTTGCTGCGTTTTGGATGGCGTGTCATTATGGTTATTGCGTGGATTTTTCTTTTCTTTTTTTTCCTCCTTGGGTTGCGTATTGTCACCGCGTTCTGTTTTTAAAATAATGATAGAACAATTTAAGAGGTCCGCATTGATGGGGTAAAATCACAAACCACGTGTTCTCCTTAAGGAAATTTTTATCATTCAATTGGCTAGGTTATTGCAGCACCTGTAAGATATGGGTGCCAGCTGTACACTTGATTGGGTTCGTAATGATAGTTGAAATTGGGAATTACCTTATTGACACTGTATGACTACCGATTTAAGTTACTGTTGTCTTAATCGTGTCATTTAACAATGATAGTTGTCCTTTCCAGTTCTGCCTTTTATTACAGTCAAGTTTTATTACTCTGTAGATGGCCACGTTTTCCAACTTTTGGTCCTTTATCATTATCATTTTAGATTTAACATTTCATAGATTGCCATCGTAGTGAGGATGTATTGATATTTGCAGATTGGAGTTCCTATATTTATGATGCTGTTTTTATATACTGACATCTTGAGTTGATGGTCCTCTTAAATTATTGTCAATAGAAATATGGACGGTGGTCATGGTCAATTTAAAATTTTATATTATAGAAATGCCCTTTTTAAAGCATGGAGTATATTGTCTTCCCATTGATGACTCCTATAGTCATGATGTTTTTTTTTTCATGTAGTGACCACTTTAATTAATTGATATTTAATTGTTGTTATCTAAAATTGATAGTTGCCACATCCATTAAAGACCCTTTTTACTTTTATCATAACATTTTATTAATTTAGATTGCCATTTTAATTTATGGTGTATGATGTTGTTTTCCAAATGATGTGTTGCCATTGCTTCTTTTAGGTTATATTGTAATTTAAAGTATGAGGTTATGCTGATTAATTTCAATTATGAAGCTATTTACAGAATGACAAATCTCTATACTGACCTATTATCATTTTTGGTTATAAGTATGGTCTCATAATAATTGCTACCCTTGTCATTTAACATTATTATCTTGTCATCTCCGATTATTCAAGAAAATGTGGCATTAAATAGGGTTATTTATTCCTTGCCCTTTCCTAATTAGGATGTCGTTCCCAAGTATGATGTATATTGTTAGATTTGTTTAATTGAAATGTTAATGATGACTTTTAAAGCGCAATGTTAATGATGTTAACTGCAACGATAATACCGGTTAGTTGCATTGTTGATATTTGTTAAGTGGAATGCTTGATGATGTTTAAAACACAACTTCATGGTAAGGTATGGTATTAATCTTGGAGGCAAGGTGTGATGATATGGAGAACCTAGCTAGTATTCAATCACAGATAAGTCTTAGACATCGCCTCGTCATTAATTTAATGTTCGAGTCCTTGTCGCGCGCCTTCCGTAAGGGGCGCAGTTGTTCATCTTATTTGTGTTGTACTTGATTGTGGTCGGTTTTACTTTTTCGTGGTTGCGTCTGGTTGGTCGTTTCCTTATATTCATCCTGGTTGTGTCGTACTCGTTGTCGGGTGGCGACGCAGAGTTGACTAGGTTGTTATTGTTGTCGAGTGGCGTTGTACAGTTCATTATGTCGCTACTTCCACACGCGCGCACACACCTCAGACAAAAAAAAAATAAAAAAAATGTTTGCACCTGTTACTAGAAGGGTTTTCGTAACGAGGAAGGTCGTTACAAACATTGATAAAAATCCCTACGAGCTATGGAAATGAATACCAACAAATGTGAATCACTTCAGAGTTTTTGGAAGCAAATGCTACATCAAAAGAGAAGATAGCAGAATGAGAAAGTTTGAGTCTCGTGTGGACAAATGAATACTTTTTGGTTACTCAAGTACAAAGAAAGAATACAAGTGTTACAATCTAAGATTGAACAAAGTTGTGGAAAACATCAACGTAACAGTTGATGAAACAGATAGACCCGAATCAAATCAAGAAGAAAACAAATCAATGGAACAACTTTTTGAAGAAGAAGATGAAAAAGAAGTAGAAGAGGAAGATGAAGATGAAGAGAATCCGACAGAAGCAGAAAAACAAGTTAAATAAGTATCTCCAAATACACCTAGCAAACAAGCACAGAAGAATCATCCTTCAGATCAGATTATTGGAAACAAAGATGCAGGATTTGAGACTAGAAGAAAAATCCGTTCACCAGAACAAACACACCTAGCAGTCTTATCTACAATTGAACCAAACTGTTTTGAAGAAGCCAACAAGGATGAATTTTGGAATAAGGCCATGGATGGAGAATTGGGTCAAATAGAGAAAAACGACACTTGAGAATTGGTTCAAAGACCAAAGAATAATAATGTGATCGACAGAAAATGATTTTTGAGGAATAAATTGAATGAAGATGGACATGTTACAAGGAACAAAGCTAGATGGTATGTAAATGATATGCACAGATTGAATGAATCGACTTTGAAGAGACATTTTCCCTAGTTGCCAGAATGGAAGCAATTCGTTTTCTTTTAGCTTATGCATGCTCCAAAAAAGTTAAAGTATATCATATGGACGTAAAATCATCTTTTCTGAATGGGGAACTTGAAAAAGAAGTCTACATCGAACAACCATAAAGATTTCAGTTGTCAAAGAACATAGACTATGTGTGTAAATTAAAGAAGGCATTGTATGGTCTAAAATAGACTCTTAGAGCATGGTACTCCAGACTAGATAAGTATCTGCAGCAGACATGATTTAAAAAAGGAAGTGCAGACAACAACCTCTACATCAAGTTAAGTCAAGGTAATATTTTATTAATTGAATTTTATGCTGATGATATTATTTTTGGTTGTGATGATGACAGGTTAAGCCAGAAATTTGCAAAAGACATGCAGAATGAATTTGAAATGTCCTTACTTGGAGAACTATCCTTCTTTCTGGGACTTCAGATATGTCAAAGCAACCAAGGAATTTTTATTTCTCAAACCAAGTATATCAGAGAAATGTTAAAGAGGTTCAGAATGGAAGATTGCAAACCAGTTATTACGCCCATGCAAACCAGTTGTAAGTTGAGAAAAGATGATGATTCGAAGTCTACAGATCAGAGGCAATACATGTCAATGATTGAGAACCTAATATATGTGACAACATCCAGACCAGATGTAATGCAGGTAGTTGGATAGGTGACACGATTTCAAGCAGCACCAAATGAATCACATGTATTAGCAGTAAAAAATATCTTCAGATATCTCAAAGGAACATANCAATCATCAGTATCTCTATCTACAACCGAGGCAGAGTATATTACAGCAACAACATGTTGTACATAGGTTCTTTGGATGAAACAAACTTTGACAGATATACAGGTTGAGTATGGTGAACCCATTCCAATATATTGTGATAATACAAGTGCCATAAGTATATCAAAAAACACGATGATGCATTCGAAGACGAAACACATTCCAATCAAGTATCACTTTCTACGGGAACTGGCTGCAGAAAAGAACATCATAGTTGAGTATGTGGGCACAAAAGAACAAGTGACATACATCTTTACAAAACCACTTCCATGGTAAGCCTTTGAATATCTTCGCCAAAGACTTGGAGTTATTTCTACTCGAAAATGAATGCTTTTTGAATGCTTATCTTATATTTCTTAGATGTACATGAGGAAGCACCATAAGAGGACAGTTCAGTCAGGGGGAGAAACTCCGGATGGAAAGATACCTTTGCCATTGATGACAAAGGGGGAGAGATTTATCAGATGCAGAGGACAGAGACATGGTTCCAGGAGGAGAATATTTATTAGATGCAGAGGACAAATGCATAGTTCCAGGGGGAGCATGAATGATATGATTTCAGTATTGCATTAGAGTGTTGCCATCAATGCCAAAGGGGGAGATTGTTGATTAAGGTTGGTTGTCATTGATGTCAACCCTTGAAGAAAGCTCCGTAGCACAAAGGTTTGGGTAATGGACCCAATATTGTTTGATGTAAATATGACTCATTATTGTTTTGTCATGGTTGATAAGAAGTAAATATAGATGAAATCCAAAGTGGTCCCCTTATGGTGAAAGCCCTCACAGGAAGACGCTTTGTGGAGTAAGAGAACCCATGATTAATTGTGAAATAATGATATGAAGGACAATGAATTTGTCAGAAAAACTATCATATATGGATAGTGCTTGTCATGCCATTTCCGATGGTATGTGGAACGTTACATAACCCCTCACAGTTAGAGAGTTATGGCCATGAGAAGTTGGAGACCCTAGGTTTGGGTAATAGACCTAAGTTTGTTTGATGGGTAACGGTATGATTTATGATATATTTTCAGATAATACTATTCTATATGGATAATACATTTTATGCCATTTTTGGTGGTATGTGGAATGTCACATAACTCCTCATGGTTTGAGAGTTATGGCCTTACGAAGTTAGAGGACTCTCATATGTCATCTAGAAGCCCCAGAAGGTCAAAGTAGTCAAAGTGGTTTAAGAGATTTTAAAAGAAAAATAATAAAGTGAAGTAATGAGTGTATTATAATTCAAAGTGAATACAAAATAATTTATTTCAATAATAAATTTAAGGGAGAAATTAGAAGTGGGTTAACTCTAAAATAAAGAAAGTGGGGTCAAGTGACCTAGAAGATATTTTTAAGGAAGCTACTTGGATAGTATAAATAAGAGGCAAGGCTCTCTCATTTTAGATACACTTGAGCATATTGAATATCTATTGGTGTATAAGGTAACAAATGATATCTAAGTCGAAATTATGAGGAAAGGCAAAGAAAAGAAGGCCGAAATGCAATGAAGGATAAATTCCTTTGATGGTGTTTTCTAAGGTATGTTATTTACAGGTCATCTCACCATTTTCGCTATAAAGTTTTTTATATAATTATTCAGACCATGAAATTGCTATTCCATTTATAAACATATCCAAGTATATGTGGTAAAAAATTCAGCTTGTGGGTCATTGTATTTTTGGAGTTACACTCTGTGGAAAATAGGGTTTGTGGCTAGTCCTGAAACTAGTAAAAAACAAGTGTTTCGAGTAAAAATGTCATAACTGCTTCATAACAGATCCAAATTCAGTGAAACCAAATGTGTTGGTTAGGGTATAGTCTGTAGTATTATGTGTCATAGTTTTAGATCAATTCAACAAATATTCCATGCGAAGCACACTCTACAAGGTCACTCTATAGAATAAGACAAAATTCAACAAGGTATGCCATTTTTGCTATAACACCTTTTCTGAGAGGTTCCAAGTTGTGACACCTGGAGGAATTGCATAAAACACATTGAAGAACATTGTGTATCAGTTTCATATTTTTATACATTACAAGTAAAAAGTTATGATTACTTCAAGTTAGGGTTGTTGACTAATCTAAAACTAAGGATGTGAGACTAAAGAAAAGTTTGATGAAAATTCTAGTCTCTTGTTGTTGAAATTAAGGAAGGTTTGTAGGAATGTGATCATATACACCAAGTCTATTACAGAGCTACAAATTAGATTTGGATGATGAAATTGATGAGAGATTTTGGTTGAGGTACATGTTGAATACATGGTTGCGACAAGTAGTTGATGAGTTGACAAATACATGAGGTGTATAGTTGATGATGTTGGTACACATTGATGAGTCATAGTTAATGAGTAGTTGACACATGATTGGTACATACTTGGTACATGGTTGGAAGCACTTGTTTATGGTACAGATTGATTACATGTTATTTGGTATATGTTGGTGCATGGTTGATGAACTTGTTTATGGTACAAATTGATTATAGGTTGAGGTACAGGTTGATGCATGGTTCAAATTTATTGGTATAGGTTTACAATGGTATATATCACAGTGACTGGTTGACAATGGTTCCATCATTCTACTTCTACTTTAGGGTGGTAGGACAGGGAAAGGACAGGTGGTTGTAGCCACCTTTCAGTTGTAGCTAGAGAACATAGGGGGTTGTAGCCTCATTCTGGTTGTAGCCAGAAAATTGGGGAGTTGGAGCTTCCCTCGGGTTGTAGCCTGAGAAACTAGGGGGTTGGAGTCTCCTTTCAGTTGTAGATGGAAAACAAAGGAAGTTGATGCTTCCAATGAATGTAATTCTTCAAGACATATAAGAAAAAACATTCCATGGTTTTCTTCCGATTTGGGTTTCCACGTAAAATATTGGTGTACTGTGTATGTGTATGTTTGTTCATTTATTCATTGCTTATTTACTATGCAATTATTGGATGATAATGCTTCATTGATATAACACTTGGATTATATGGTTAAAAATGATTAAATTTCTCTATTACTGATTCACCCCCCTCTCAGTAGTCCAACAATTAAAAATCTAGCTTGAAGAAGAAAAAAGAACATATGAAGTCATGAAGTATAAGATAATGAAGAAATAAGAAGAGGTTGAGAAGCTTGAAGAAGAAGTTGTTGCATTGAGAAGTAAAATTGTCAAGCTCAACAAGAACGTTGAAGATACATGAACATCCACATCAGTTATAGAGAATGAAGAGAAGCACTCTAGGTTGCTAAAAAATAAGATTGAATAAAATAGAAAGAGTTATGTGGAAATACTCAAAGGAAGGAATCACTGGTCAACCAAAATCTAAGAAAACTATTGAAGATACATCTTCAAGAAGACCATCTATGTTCAAGCCACAAAGAAGCTTCAATCATGATCATGACCAGTCAAGACAGAAATTTAGAATGACTACACCACAAAGAAGATCATTCACTCCCAGGTATGAATTTTTCTTTTTATGGTCATTGTTTCTATTGTACTAATTTTGGACATAAGATTGTAGATTGCAGATATTATAAAAGAAATGTTCAAGGAAGAATGCCTATGTGTCCCCACGTAACATTGAAAGTTATAAATGTTATAACTATGGACACATAGCTAGTGATTGTAGAATAATGATCGATACTTCCATGAAATAGAACATTGATATCAGATATAAGAAAGTATGGATAAGAAAACACGAAGAACAGGTGAACAAAGATCATGTCCTAGAGATTGCAAGATTGACAATAAAACAAGATGAAAAAAATTCTACAGAGAAAAATAAAGATGTCAGATACATAAACGTTTGGAAAATAACTAAAAGAAAAGAAGGACAAGTAAATAAGGAACATATTCAAGAGATTGTACTTTCAAACATTGTAGTGAAAGATGAATCCACATACAGAAAGAAAGAAGTTAGAGCTCAGAGAGATGATGAATCTACCAATGAAGATGTTGATGAATACACATCAGAGTATGAATTGTTTTGAGCCATCCGGATTAGAGACTCTCATATAATATGAATAACAGACAGGGGGAGTCTATGCGATAGTTGTGACAGACCAAAGAACCATCCTTCAAGCAACTTCCAGAGTTTGAGTAGATAGATTCAGAGAAGTCAATTAACAAAAGTACATTTTGATAGATTAATCAGTTGTAGTAGTGAAGACTTCATGATAGTATAGTGATGGACAATTGTGCAGTAGAGTCGTGGACAATATGGGCATAGATATATTTGTAAGAACACTTAGCAGGTTTGGACATATATATGACAGTGAATGAGAACATGGAATCACAGATTGGTTCAGAGAGTGGTCTAGAGAAAAAAAGAACATTATGATAATGGATGATAATTNATATAATGCAAGTTTTATATCAATGTAGCATTATCATCCAATATTTGCAGAGTAAATAAACAATGAACAAATGAACAATCATACACATAAACAGTACACCATTGTTTTTACATGGAAACCCAAAGCGGGAAAAAACCACATATTTTTTTTTCTTATATGTCTTGAAGAATTACATTCATTGGAAGCACCAACTTCCTTTGTTTTCCAGCTGCAACTGGAAGGAGGATCCAACCCCCTAGTTTTTCAGGCTACAACCCGAGGGAAGCTCCAACTCCCCAATTCTCTAGCTACAACTAGAAGGAGGCTACAACCCCCTATGTTCTCTGGTTACAATCGGAAGGTGGCTACAACCACCTATCCTTGCCCCGTCCAATCGCCCTTATGTATAAGTAGAATGATGGAGCCACTGTCACACTATCACTGTGAGATATACTGTTGTAAACCTGTACCAATAAATCTGCACCAAACAACCTGTACCAATAACCTGAACCATGCATCAATCATGCATCAACCTGTACCTCAACCTGTAATCAACTTGTAATCAACCTGTACCATAAACAAATGCATCAACCATGCACCGACCTGTATCTCGACCTCAACCAAAATCCCTCATCAATTTCATAATTCAAATCTGATTTGTAACTCTGTAATAGATCTGATGTATATGATCATATACCTGCAAACCTTCCTTAACTTTAACAACAAGAGACTAGCATTTTCATCAAACTTTACTTTAGTCTCACATGACTAGTTTTGGATTAGTCAAAAACCCTAACTTGAAATAATAACAACTATGTACCTGTAATGAATAAATATTTGAAAATAGTACACAATTTTATTCAGTGTGTTTTATGCAATTCCTCAAAATGTCACTACTTGGAACCTCTTAGAAAAGGAGTTATAGAAAAAATGACATACCTTGTTGAATTCTGGCTTATTCTAGAGAGCGAAGTTGTAGAGCATGCCCCGTACGGAATATTTGTTGTATGGATATGAAAATTGTACACAAAATACTACAGACTGTACTCTAACCAACACATTTGGTCTTACTGAATTTGGATCTATTATGAAGAAGTTATGACGTTTTTACCCGAAACACCTGTTTTAGACTAGTTTCAAGACTAGCCACAAACCTTATTTTCCAAGTGGTGTAACTCCAAAAATACAATGACCCATAAGTTGAAATTTGTACCACAATTACTTAGATATGTTTCCTCAATGACCTCCCAATTTGATGCTCTGAATCATTCTAGAAAAAAAATTATTATGAAAATGGTGAGATGACCCGTAAATAACATACCTTAGAAAACATCATCAAAAAAATTTATCCTCCCTTGAATTTAGGCCTTATTTACTTCATTGTCCCTATGAAATTCGGCTTAGATATCCTTTGGTTACCTCAGTCACCTGTAGATATTCAATATCGTCAAGTTTGATTTAAATGAGAGAGCCTTGCCTCTTATTTATTCTTTCATGTAGCTTCCTTAGAAGCATCTTCTAGACCACTTTGTCCACATACTCACCTATGTCCAACTTTGCCCAATTTCCACTTGTCCATATATCTAATAGCCACTTGACTACTTAACCCATTTTCCTTATTTTAGGATTAACCTTCTTATAACCACTTTCCATAATTAGAAAGTTCTCAATTCACTTTATTATTTAAATAATCCTCATTGACTTTGTCACTTCACTTTATTATTTAAATAGCTTATTCTTTGCAAACACTTTGACTTCTTTGACCTTTTGGGACTTCAAACCAACAAATGAGGGTCCTCCAACTTCGTAAGGCCATAACTCTCAAACCGTGAGGAGTTATGTGACATTCTACATACCACTAGAAATGGCATGACATGTATTATCCATCTAGAATAGTCTTACCTACAAATATATAAAAACACACACCATTATACATCAAACAAACTTGGGTCCATTACCCAAACCTTTGTGCTACCGGAATTCGCTACCGAAATTTCTTCAAGGGTTGACATCAATGAAAACCAACCCAATTAATCAACACATACAACAGTTCACATTCAAAACAGAGTAATGCTCAGAAACAACAATGCCACACTTCTTTACAATCTATGGAAAGGAAGACCAACAAATGTGAATCACTTCAGAGTATTTAGAAACAAATGCTACATCGAAAGATAATATGGAAGAATGAGAAAGTTTGACTCTCGTGTGGACAAATGAGTACTTGTTTGTTACTCAAGTACACGGAAAGAATACAAGTGTTACAATTTGAGGTTGAACAAAGTTGTGAAAAGTATCAATGTAACAATTGATGAAATAGGTGGATGAGAATTAAAGGAATAAGAAAATGAATAAATGGAACAAATTTATGAAGAAGATGAAGAAGATCAAACAAAAGTAGAAGAGGAAGTTCAGGAAGTGCCTCCAAAGACACCTAGCAAACGAGTACAGAAAAATCATCCTTCAAATTAGATTATCGTAAACAAGGATGCAAGAGTTGAGACTAGAAGAAGAATCCGTTCACCAGAATAAACACACCTAGCACTCTTATCTATGATTGAACCAAATAGTTTTGAAGAGCCCAATAAGGATGAATTCTGGAATAAGGCCATGGATGAAGAATTTGATCAAATATAAAAGAATGACACTTGAGAATTGGTTCTAAGACCAAAAAATAAGAATGTTGTTGACACAAAGTGGGTTTTCAGAAATAAAGTGAATGAAGATGGACATGTTATAAGGAACAAAGCTAGATTGGTATGTAAATAATACACACATGTTGAAGGAATAGACTTTGAAGAGACATTTTCCCCAGTTTCCAGAAATGAAGCAATGCGATTGCTTTTAGCTTATGCATGCTCCAAGAATATTAAAGTTTATCAGATGGACGTGAAATCAAATTTTTTGAATGGGGAACTTGAAGAAGAAGTCTACATCGAACAACCAGAAAGATTTCAGTTGTCAGAGAATGCAGATTATGTGTGTAAATTGGAGAAGGCCTTGTATTGTCTAAAACAAACTCCTAGAGCATGATACTCTAGATTGGATAAATATCTACAATAGATAAGTTTCAGAAAAAGAAGTGCAGATAACAACCTCCACATCAAGGTAACTCAAGATAGTATCTTATTAATTGAATTTTATGTTGATGATATTATTTTTGGAAGTACTAATGACAGGTTAAGACAAAAAATTGAAAAGGATATGCAGAATGAATTTGAAATGTCATTACTTGGAGAACTATCCTTCTTTCTGGGTCTTTAGATATGTCAAAGAAACCAATGAATTTTTATTTCTCAAACCAAGTATATCAGAGAAATGTTAAAGAAGTTCGAAATGGAAGATTACCACTCCTATGAAAATTGGTTGCAAGTTGAGAAAATATGATGATTCAAAGTCTGTAGACCAGAAACATTACAAGTCAATGATTGGTAGCTTACTATATGCGACAACATCTAGACCAGATGTAATGTAGGTAGTTGGACATGTGACATGATTTCAAGAAGCACCAAAGGAATCACATGTTGTAGCAGTGAAGAGGATTTTCAGATATCTCAAAGGAACAAAAGAGTTTGGATTATGGTATCCAAAAAGAAATGATCTATCACTTATTTCCTACACAGATGCAGATTGGGCAGGTTGAATTGATGACCGACAAAACACCAGTGGAACAACATTCTACTTGGGTGAGTGTTTAGTATATTGGTTAAGCAAGAAACAATCATCAATATCTTTATCTACAGTCGAAGCAGAGCATATTGCAGCAACAAGATGTTGTACACATGTTCTATGTATGAAACAAAATCTGACAGATATACAGGTTGAGTATGATGAGCCCATTCTAATATATTGTGATAATACAAGCGCCATCAGTATCTCAAAGAAATCGATGATGCACTCCAAGACAAATCACATTCCAATCAAGTATCACTTTCTATGAGAACATGTTGCAGAGAAGAACATCAGAGTTGAATATGTGGGCACAAAAGAACAAGTGGTATACATTTTTACAAAACTGCTTCCAAGGGAAGCCTTTGAGTATCTTCGCCAGAGAATCGGAGTAATTTCTACTCCAAAATGGATGCTTTTGAATGCTTATCTTATATGCCTTATATTTACACAAGGAAGCACCATAAAGAGGATAGTTCAGGTTGGGAGATTAGTTTCAAGAAGAGTTTAGTCAGGGGAATTATCCCCAAGGACAGTTTTAATCAGGGGGAGCAACCCCAGATGGAAAAATACCTTTGCCATTGATGACAAAGGGGAAGAGATTTATCAAATGCAAAGAAAAATGTTTGGAGAAAGAGCACAAAGATATGGTTCTAGGAGGAGTGATGGTCATAGGGGGAGCATCAGTGATATGAATTTAGTATTGCATCAGAGTGTTTCCATCAATACCAAAGGGAGATATTGTTGATTATTTGGGTTAGTTGTCTTTGATGTCAACCCTTGAAGAAAGTCTGGTAGCGAATTCCAGTAGCATAAAGGTTTGGGTAATGGACCCAAGTTTGTTTGATGTATAATTGTATGAGTTTTAATATATTTGAAGGTAATACTATTCTATATGGATAGTATATGTCATGCCATTTTTGATGGTATGTGGAACGTCACATAACTCCTCATGGTTAAAGAGTTATGGCCATATGAAGTTGGAGAACCCTCATGCATCATCTAGAAGCCCCAAAAGGTCAAAGTAGTCAAAGTGGTTGAAAATGAGAAATTATTTAAATAATAAAGTGAAGTGATGAGTGTACTATAAGTCAAAGTGGATACAAAAGAAATTATTTAAATAATAAAGTTAATGGAGAAATTACTAAGTGGACAAGTAGTTANATAAAGAAAGTGGTTTAAGATAGTTAGAAGGTAAATAATAAAGTGAAGTGATGAGTGTATTATAAGTTAAAGTGGATACAAAAGAAATTATTTAAATAATAAAGTTAATAGAGAAATTACTAAGTGGACAAGTAGTTAGAAGTGGGTTAGCCCTAAAATAAGGAAAGTGGATTAAGATGGTAAGAAGGTAACCCCTTGAGGAAGATACATAAAAACATAATTAAGAGGCAAGGGTCTCTAATTTAATTACAATTGAGAATATTAAATATATACAAGTGACTGAGGTAACCAAAGGATATCTAAGGCTAATTTCAGAGGGAAGGTGAAGTAAAGAGGGCTGGAATTCAAGGGAGGATAAATTCTTTTGATGATGCTTTCTAAGGTATGTTATTTATAGGTCATCCCACCATTTTCGCAATAAATTTATTTCTAGAATGATTCATACCATGAAATATGGAGGACTTTGAAGAAACATATCCAAGTAGTAGTCATAAAATTTTGGTTTCTGGGTTGTTGCATTTGTGGAGTTACACTCCGTGGAAAATAGGGTTTGTGACTAGTCTTGAATCTAGTTTAAAACAAGTGTTTCGGGTAAAAATGTCATAACTTCTTCATAACAGAGCCAAATTCAATAAGACCAAATTAATTGGTTAGATTACAATATGTAGTATTATTTGTACCATTTTTAGATCCACACAACAAATATTCCGTGCGGAGAACACTCTACAAGTTCTCTCTCTAAACTAAACCAAAATTCAACAAGGTATGCCATTTTTGCTAAAACTCATTTTCTGGGAGGTTCCAAGAAGTGAAACCTGGAAAAATTGTAGACAAGACACTGAAGAACAGTGTGTACATTTTTGAGACCTTAATTAATTACAGGTACATGGTTATGATTATTTCAAGTTAGGGTTGTTGACTAATCCAAAACTAGTCATGTGAGACTAAAGTAAATTTTGATGAAAATTCTAGTCTCTTGTTAAGGAAGGTTTGTAGGTATGTGATCATACACATCAGGTCTGTTACAGAGTTACAAATCAGATTTGGACGATGAAATTGATGAGGGATTTTGGTTGAGGTATGTTAGAAATAGAGGTTGTATAACAGTAAGGTTGTGGTACATGGTTTGATGTAATGGTTTATGGTATTTGGTTATGGATAGTGTGATGTAATGCTAGAAAAATTTTGATGGTTATATTGGTATATGTATTTGGTATATGGTTGATGTACATGTTGGGTATATGGTTGAGATAAGTAGTTGATGATTTGGCACATACATGAGGAGTATAGTTTATGATGTTGGTACATCTTGATGAGTCATAGTTTATGTGTATTTGATGCATGGTTGGTACATGTTTGGTGCATGGTTGATGCACTCATTGAGGGTACATGTTGGTGCATGGTTGATGCACTTGTTTATGGTACATGATGATTAAAGGTTGTTAGGTACAACATGGTGCATGGTTGATGCACTTATTTATGGTACATATTGATTACAGGTTGATTGGTATAGGTTTACACCAGTATATCTCACAGTTATAGTGTGACAATGGTTCCATCATTCTACTTATATTTCAAGGCAGTTGGATGAGGCCAAGACAGGTGGTTGTAGCCACCTTTCGGTTGTAGATGGAGAACATAGGGGGTTGTAGCCTCCTTCTAGTTGTAGTCAGAGAATTGAGGAGTTAGAGATTCCTTCAGGTTGTAGCCTGAGAAACTAGGGGGTTGGAGCCTCCTTCCAGTTGAAACTGGAAAACAAAGGAAGTTGGTGCTTCCAATGAATGTAATTCTTAAAGACATATAAGAAAAATCATTTTTTGGTTTTCTCCCACTTTGAGTTTCCACATAAAAACACTGGTGTATTGTGTATGTGGATGATTGCTCATTTATTCATTATTTATTTACTCTGAAACTATTGGATGATAATGCTACATTGATATAACACTTGCATTTTATGGTTAAAAATGATTGAATTTCTCTATTACTGATTCACCCCCCTTCTCAGTAATTCAACAATTGGTATTAGAGTGGGTTCCTTCAGGAAACAATTTAACCACTAGAAGGAGATCATGGATTATTCTAAGAATGGAGTACCACTGTTTAATGGTCAGAATGGTTTAAAGTATGAGTTATGGAGTGGAAGGAAGAAAGTATTTTTACAGACCCAAGGGTATTATATTTGGCTATCAATCGTTACAGGATATGAGAGGGGGGGTGAATCAGTAATAGAGAAATTTAAACCTTTTTATCCATAGAATGCAAGTTTTATATCAATGTAGCATTATCATCCAATAGTTGCAGAGTAGATAAATAATGAACAAATGATCAATCATACACATACACAATAAACTAGTGTTTTTACGTGGAAACCCAAAGCAGGAGAAAACCACAGAATGTTTTTTCTTATATGTATTCAAGAATTACATTCATTGAAAGCACCAACTTCCTTTGTTTTCCACCTGCAATTGGAAGGAGGCTCCAACCCCTTAGTTTCTTAGGCTACAACATGCAGGAAGCTCCAACTCCCCAATTCTCTGGCTATAACCAAAAGGAGACTACAACCCCTCTGTTCTTTGGCTACAACCGGAATGTGGATACAACCACCTGTCCTTGCCCCGTCCAATCGCCTTGAAATATGAGTAGAATGATAGAACTATTATCACACTATCACTGTGAGATATACTGTTATAAACCTGTACCAATCAACCTGCACCAAACAACTTGTACCAATGACCTATGTCAACATGTACCATACATCAACCTGTACCTCAACTTGTACCATAAACAAGTGCATCAACCATGCACCAAACCTGTACAAATTACCTGTCTCAATAACTTGTTCAAACAACTTATCACAACAACTTGTCTCATCAATCTTAACAACCAAATCCTATCTACTCACCAAGATCAATCACCAAGAAAACTTTCAACCATATGCACAATATCACCAAGATGTCCATCAACCAAGTATAACACAATAACTCATAATTGTCACCAAGATCAATATGTTCTTCTAATAATATACCAAGACAAGTATGCTACATCATCCATAAACCATGTGTCAACAATACTACTAACAAGTGCCTCCAACCATGTACCAAGTATGTACTAATCATGCATCAACTACTCATCAACTATGACTCATCAAGATGTACCAACATCATCAATTATACACCTTATGTATGTGCCAACTCATCAATTACTTGTCTCAACCATGTACTCAACATGTACCTCAACCAAAAACCTTCATCAATTTCATGATCCAAATATGATTTGTAACTCTGTAACATACCTGGTGTATATGATCACATACTTACAAACCTTCCTTAACTTTAACAACAAGAGACTAACATTTTCATCAAACTTTACTTTAGTCTCACATGACTAATTTTGGATTAGTCAACAACCCTAACTTGCAATTATCATAACTATGTACCTGTAGTGAATAAAGATCTGAAAATGATACACAATGTTCTTCAGTGTATTTTATGCAATTCCTCTAGATTTCACTACTTGGAACCTTTCAGAAAAAGAGTTATAGAAAAAATGACATACCTTGTTGAATTCTGACTTATTATAGAGATCGAACTTGTGGAGAATGCCTCGCATTGAATATTTTTTGTATAGATTTGAAAAAGGTACACAACATACTACAGATTGTAATCTAACCAATACATCTGGTCTTACTTAATTTGGATCTTTTATGAATAATTTATGACGTTTTTACCTGAAACACCTGTTTTAACCTCTCAGAAAATGAGTTATAGAAAAAATGACATACCTTGTTGAAATCTGACTTATTCTAGAGATCGAACTTATAGAGAATTCCCTACATGAAATTTTTGTTGTATAGATCTTAAAATGGTACACAACATACTACAGACTATACTCTAACCAATACATTTAGTCTTACTTAATTTGGATTTGTTATGAAGAAGCTATGACGTTTTTACCCAAAACACCTGTTTTAAACTAGTTTTATGACTAGCCACAAACCCTATTTTCCACGGAGTGTAACTCCCAAAATACAATGACTCACAAATTGGAATTTTTATCATAGTTACTTGGATATGTTTTCTCAACGACCACCATATTTCGCGGTCTAAATCATTCTAGAAAAAAAGTTATTACGAAAATGATGAGATGACCTGTAAATAACATACCTTAAAAAATATCATCAAAAGAATTTATCCTCTCTTGAATTTCAGCCTTCTTTACTTCATCTTCCCTTTGAAATTCGCCTTAGATATCCTTTGGTTACCTCTGTCACTTGTAGATATTCAATATGATAAGTTGTAATTAAATGAGAGATCCTTTTCTCTTATTTATACTTTTATGTAGCTTCTTAAAGGGGTTACCTTCTAACCATCTTAAACCACTTTCCTTATTTTAGGATTAACCTGCTTCTAACCACTTGTCCACTTAGTAATTTCTCCATTAACTTTATTATTTAAATAATTTCTTTTGTATCCACTTTGACTTATAATACACTCATCACTTCACTTTATTATTTAAATAATTTATTCTTTGCAATCACTTTGACTACTTTGACCTTTTAGGACTTCTAGATGACTTATGAGGGTTCTCCAACTTCACATGGCCATAACTCTCTAACCGTGAAGAGTTATGTGATGTTCCACATACCACCAGAAATGACATGACATGTACTATCCATATAGAATAGTATTACTTTCAAATATATTAAAACTCATACCATTATACACCAAACAAACTTGGGTCCATTACCTAAACCTTTGTGCTATTAGACTTTGTTCAAGGGTTGACATCAATGAAAACCAACTTAATTAATAAAAAATCTTTCCCTTTGGCATTGCTGGAAACAATCTGATGCAATACTAAAGTCATATCACTCATGATCCCCCTGTGACCATCGCTCTCCCTGGAACCATGCCTATGTGCTCTTTATCCAAGCATTTACCTTTGCATTTGAAATCTCTTCCCTTTTATCATTAATGGCAAATGTATATTTTCATCCGGGGTTGCTCCTCCTGACTGAACTCTTCCTGAAACTGATCTCCCAACCTGATCTGTCCTCTTTATGGTGATTCCTTGTTTAAATATAAGACATATAAGATAAAAATTCAAAAACATCATTTTGTAGTAGAAACTACTCCGAGTATCTGGCGAAGATACTTAAAGGCTTTCTGTGGAAGCGATTTTGTAAAGATGTCTGCCACTTGTTCTTTTGTGCCCACATATTCAACTTTTATGTTCTTCTCTGCAACTTATTCCCATAGAAAGTTATACTTGATTGGAATGTGCTTCGTCTTGGAGTGCATCACTGGGTTCTTTGAGATACTGATGGCACTTGTATTATCACAATATATTGGAATGGGATCATCATACTCAACCTGTATATCTGTTCGAGTTTGTTTCATCCATAGAACCTGAGTACAAAATCCCGCTACTGCAATATACTCTGCTTCGACTGTAGATAAAGATACTCATGATTGTTTCTTACTTAGCCAAGATACTAAACACTCACCCAAGTAGAATGCTGCTCCACTGGTGCTTTGTCGGTCATCAATGCAACCTGTCCAATCTGTATCTATGTAAGCAATAAGTGATAGATCCCTTTTTTTTGGATACCATAATCCAAACTCGTCTGTTCCTTTGAGATATATGAAGATCCTCTTCACTGCTAAGACATGTGATTCCTTTGGTGCTGCTTAAAATTGTGCCACCTGTCCAACTGCCCGCATTACATCTATTTTGGATGCTGTCACATATAGTAAAGTACTAATCATTGACCTTTATTGCCTCTGGTATGTAGACTTTGAATCATCATCTTTTCTCAACTTGTAACTGGTTTGCATAGGAGTGGTAACTAGTTTTCAATCTTCCATTCTGAACTTCTTTAACATTTCTATGATATACTTAAGTTGAGAAATAAAAATTCCTTGGTTTCTTTGATGTATCTGAAGACCCAGAAATAATGACAGTTCTTTGAGTAATGGAATTTCAAATTCATTCTGCATATCCTTTGCAAATTTCTAGCTTAACTTGTCATCAATACTTCCAAAAATAATATCATCAACATAAACTTCAATTAATAAAATATCATCTTGAGTTACCTTGATGTAGAGGTTGTTGTCTGTAATTCCTTTTTTGAATCCTTCCTATTGTAGATATTTATCCAGTCTAGAGTACCATGCTCTAGGATCCCGTTTTAGACCATACAATGCCTTCCTCGATTTGCACACATAATCTGTGTTCTCTGACAATTGAAATCCTTCTGGTTGTTCAATGTAGACTTCTTCTTCAAGTTTTTCATTCATAAAATTTGATTTCACGTCAATATGATACACTTTAATATTCTTGGAGC
>JASDQU011442678.1:0-11695 GCA_032191745.1 Picea mariana | reverse complement strand
TTTTGCTTCTTCTTCATAAAACTATTCCACTGACGCATTTTCTTCTTCTTTTAATTCTCGTTCACCTGTTTTATCAATTGTTACATTGATGCTTTCCACAACTTTGTTCAAACTCAGATTGTAACACTTGTATGCTTTCCTTGTACTTGAGTAACCAACAAGTACTCCTTTTTCCACATGAGAGTCAAACTTTCCCATTCTTCCATCTTCTCTTTTGATGTAACATTTTCTTCCAAATACTCTGAAGTGCTTCACATTTGTCGGTCTTTCTTTCCATAGCTTGTAGGAAGTTTTGTCATTGTTGTTTCTGAGAATTACTCTGTTTTGAATGTGAACTGTTGTATGCACTTCACGTGTCCAAAAAAAATATCTGTCGATTTGGAATCCATTAACATTGTTTGAGCCATTCCCTATGTAATTATCATCCATTACGATAATGTTAATTTGTCTCTGAACTAATCTATGAATCCGTGCTCCCGTCCATTGTCATATATTTGTTTAAACCTGCTAAGTGTTCTTACGAATCTATCTTTGTCCATACTGTCCAAGACTCTACTGCACAACTGTCCATAATGCTGACCCATTTATCACTATACTAGCATGAAGTGTTTACTACTACAACTGATTGTACTTCAACAATTGACTTCTCTAGATCTATCTACTCAAACTCTGCAAGCTACTCGAAGGATGGTTATTTGGTCTGTCACAACTACCGCATAGACTCCCCCTGTCTAATATCATATTACCTGGGAGTCTTTAAGCCAGATGTCTCAGACCAATTTCTGCTCTGATGTGTATTCATGATCATCTTCATTGGTAGATTCATCATCTCTCTGAGTTCTGACTTCTTTCTTGCTATCTGTAGATTCATCTTTCACTACAATGCCTGAAAGTACAATCTCTTGAACCTGTTCCTTATTTACCTGTCCTTATTTTTTTTTTCAGTTATTTTCCAAACCTTTATGTATCTGACACCTTTTTTTTTTCTCCGCAGAATTTTCTTCATCTCGTTTTATTACCAATTTTGTGATCTTTGGGAGCTGGTCTTTGTTCACCTGTTATTCGTGTTTTCTTATCCATACTTTCTTATGTCTGATATCAATGTTCTCTTTCATGGAAGTATCGATCATGCTTCTACAATCCCTAACTATGTGTCCATAGTTATGACATTTATAACATTCAACGTTACGTGGGGCCACATAGACATTTTTTGCTTGAACATTTTTTTATAATCACTGCAATCTGCAACCTTATGTTGAAAATTAGTACAATAAAAACAATGACCACAAAATAAATTTGCATACCTGGGAGTGAATGATCTTCTTTGTGGTGTAGTCCTTCTGAATTTTTTCCTTGACTGATCATGGTCATGATTGAATCTTCTTTGTGTCTTGAACATGGATGGTCTTCTTGAATATGTATCTTCAATAGTTTTCTTAGATTGTGGTTTACCATGATTCCTTCCTTTGAGTACTTCTGAATAATTCTTTCTGTTTTCTTCATTCTTCTTTTCTAGCAACCTAGATTGCTTCTCTTCATTCTCTATAACTAATGTGGATGTTTCTGTCTCTTCAATGTTCTTGTTGAGCCTGGCGATTTTACTTCTCAATGTGACAACTTCTTCTTCAATCTTCTCAACCTCTTCTTCTTTCTTCATTATCTGAGACTTCATGAGTTCTTCTATTCTTTTCACTTCTTTAAGATGGGATTTTAATGTGATTATTTCTTTTTCAAGTCCTTTCTCTTCTTGATCAAACTCTACCTCAAGCTGGTTTAGATTGTTAGTTCTTTCCTTAATATGATTTGTCAATTTATTTTCTCTCATTTCTTCTTCTTCCTTCTGTGTTGCTATGTTGGCTTTCAAATATTGCTTTTGATATTCAAGATTTTTTTTGATCTTTATGGCTTCTTCTAGTTGAGTTCTTAAGTTCTCAATGACCTATTGGGATTTTTCAAGAATGTAAACACTTTCCTTTTGTTTCATCAATTATTTCTTGAATGACTTATTTTCTTATCTTTTTTTTCTTAGTTCATCTAAAGCACTAATCAATTATGATTCATAATTGTCTTCTTTTTCAATTAGTTTTTCTGTCTCATTTTATTCATGGCATTCTATTTCAATATGTTCACATTTTTTCAAAGTTAAATCAAAACAACATACCTATGTTGATTATGTACTCTTCATCTTCTGAATCTGTTTGACATGGTGAACATCTTTCTTCTTGATCTCTACTTGCATCTTCTTTGGCATTTTCTAAATCTGCAATGGGTAAAGAATATATGTCATGTAAATTATCCCAAAGTTCTTTGGCCAACGAAAATTTACCAACATTTCTCTTACTAGATTAGGTAATCCTTCCCAGATGAAATCCATTGCTATTTTGTTATTCTTCTTCAATTCCTTCTTGGCTGCAGTCTTTGCCCTTTTTGAACTATCATATCCTGTAATGATTGATAACCAAATATAATGCCCCTGTGCCTGCAAAAATACTTTCATGCTTCTGCTCCATATCTCATACTTTAACCCATTCTGACCATTAAACAATGGTACTCCATTCTTAGAATAATGCATGATCTCCTTCCAGTGGTTAAAATGATTTATGAAGGAACCAACTCTGATTCCAATTGTTGGATTACTGAGAGCGGGGGTGAATCAGTAATAGAGAAATTTGAACCTTTTTAATCATAGAATGCAAGTGTTATATTAATGTAGCATTATCATCCATTAGTTGCAGAGTAAATAAACAATGAACAAATGGACAATCATACACATACGCAATACACCAGTGTTTTTACATGGAAACCCAAAGAGGGAGAAAACCACATAATGTTTTTTCTTATATGTCTTTAAGAATTACATTAATTGGAAGCACCAACTTCCTTTGTTTTCCACATGCAACTAGAAGGAGGCTCCAACCCCCAAGTTTCTCAGGCTACATATAAGAGAAGCTCCAACTCCCCAATTCTCTGGCTACAACCAGAAGGAGGCTACAACCCCCTATGTTCTTCGGCTACAACCAGAAGGTGGCTACAACCACCTAACCTTTCCCCGTCCAACCACCCTGAAATATAAGTAGAATGATGGAACCACTGTCACACTACCACTGTGAGATATACTGCTGTAAACCTGTACCAATCAACCTTCACCAAACAACCTGTACTAATAACTTGTGCCAACACGTATCATACATCAACCTGTACCTCAACTTGTACCATAAACAAGTGCATCAACCATGCACCAAGCTTGTACAAATAACCTGTCACAATAAGTTGTCCAAACAACTTATCACAACAAACTATCTCATCAATCTTATCAACCAAATCATATCTACTTGTTAATGCTTAAAATCACAATGATGAATACGCTCACAAAAGATTTCCAATCTCTATTAATTATTTATAATAATAATAATAATAAATTAGTAGGTGGGACCCCCTTATAGACTAGTGGCACCATGATGGATACGCTGCACTTATATATTTTGTTTGCTATTATAATGATGCCAACAAAGTCTTCTACAGTTGATGATTCAAGTCATGATTTTAGTCCTTATGACGACATAAGATGATTGGTTGATTATTTCATGGCTAGATGGTTTTGATGATCACTCGCAAATTATGGCAGTCCAATGGATAAAAGGATTGTTAAAGGTTCTGTTTTGGCATTGCATTAAACATGGATTAATTATTTTACATTTGATTTTATACAAAGAGATGATATGGGAGCTCTTTTAAACAAAAAAAAATTATACAAACTCAAATGTTATGTATTATTGTGACAACGAAGGGTGCATAAACCCTTGCTTCTATAGATATGCACTTTGTTAAAAGATATATGATGCATATGGGGTAAAGTTATAGCATATGGTTATTTTTAAAAAAAATAAAGGGTTGATAATACTTTGGGTGGCGCACTATGCAATGGGATATAGTAATGAAATATATGGTTGATTTAATGGTTAGTGTTATGGTGAGTTGGCTGGCTTGTATGTTGAATTAAATAAGGTTGGGGAAGGAAGTGATGTTCATTTACTGCATGTCACTCAAACAAACCTCGAGGCCTGTCACCCTAGCCATACTCGCATTTGGTTTTTTTGGCTCTGATGGTTGTTGATGCTCCACGATTTTTGGTTGTGAAGGAATATACAGTCTCATTCTCTCCCCGGAGAAAGCTTTTCTAGGTATGGTTCTTTATATTTCCATCCATGATGGTTCCTCTACATTATGAATCGATTTTTTGGCTCAGAATTGCTTGAGGTCTGTGTTTTTCATAAGTTTCTTGGACCGTGTATTGGTGTTGTCCATGGGTTCTTCTCTAAATATTCTAAACTATTGGTTTTTTTAAGAAGAGGAATGGGTATTCTTTGCTGTGTGTAATCTGTGCATTGGTTTATTGGTTAAATCACAGAAAGGCATGTTCGATCAGTTTGGGGTATTTGGTCTTCTTCTCTGTGGAAACTTATAATTATAGTTTAGCAAGATCCGAGCTTTGTGCATGGGTTCTGCAACTAGTCTTGGTGTTAAGTGTTGCCACTCCTTTTCATCTCTGTGGGTGATATGTTTCGGTTCTCCGGGTTACAATGTGAAATGTTAAGAGTTGGAGTGTTTCTTGCCATGTCTTGGCTGAGTCCTGAGATGTTATGTATCATGGCGTTGCCCTCATTATCGTTGTTTCAGGGAAGCATTGCATAGTCGGGTTTAGTATCACCCATAACTTTAAACAGAAACTTTGTATATGTGTTTTGGTTGGGCACGTGTTGTGCTTGGATATTCTTTTTACAATGCTTTTAAGAGTTTGTTTCCTTTCATTCTCCATTGAAGGTGGTTGAATTTCATTTAATAACCCTCACTGTCATGAATATTGTTAAACATTATATGTTTGTGGTGAATTTGAAGGAGGCACCAGCTATTTGTGTCTTCGAGGACTTATCCCTTGATTGAGCCATCTGTTATTACTCTCTGTGCGTTGTGTTTAAACCCTAATAACGATCTTGATATCGTTGCAAATATAGTCGAGGATAAGGAGCACTGCATGTTTGCTTGGTCGATTGTGCATTATTTGGCTCTCTCTCTCGTTGAGCAAGTTTTAAAAAAAGTCTGTACATGTTAAATTTATGAGAAGTTTGGGCTCATAGTTGCATGTTAATTGTTGAATGTTGTTTGAATCAATCCCTATGTTGATTATATTTTTAAAGAGACATCTGTGTGTGAAAGAAACAGAGGGCTCAATTATGAGTTTTAAATGCCCAATTGATTATGATAAACAATGTTTAAATAATGGATAATGGTGGTTAATACTGGGCCTATTCTTATTTGAGTTTAAAGAATAAATATTGGATGTGGATGGATGGAATCACTATGCATATTTCTATTTGGTTTTAAAAGGAAAAGGATTTAGCATTAGAATATGAATCACCATGGCTCAAAAGGTTGTTGTGTTATCATATAAATGACAATACTGTTGTCATGATTGTTATATTAAATTTATATATATGCAAATACTATTGTAATTGAGTATTCCTGGGCATATGAATTATGTTTTGGAAGTCAACAAGCGATCTGTAGAAAGAAGTGACAGTTTAAATGGTGGTTTTGAAAGTGAATGCTGATTGAATTATGGTGATCTGAAAAAAATTATGTTTAATTGTTTGATTTGGTTTATTTTTATATGAACAATATCCATATTATATCCCTGTCATACTACCACTTTTTCGTTCATTATATCCCCCCCATAATTCCAATTTAATTTTACAAGCCCTTTTCTATAAAATAAATTAAAAAACTATGTATAACAGTGACAAAGGATATGACACAGTAATGGTTGGAAACTGATATTTTTGGTATTTGATTGCACAGTTAAATTATTTTATTTATTGCTGAGAAATAATTGTGTATTGATCCCCTCTCATTATATCACTTTTTCGCTCATTACACTCCCTCCATATGTCCCATGAACCCTATCCACCCCCTTCTCACTTGGCAATTATAAAATGATTTCTTATGGATGGATTTGCATGGGTCTTGATTCAATTCCTAAGCCAAATTTTGTTTCATGCAAACATAATGTCATGTATGGTATGTAAGGGCTAGTTACTGATGAATTGCTGCATAAAGGATGAGTTTCTTCAGCAGGGGTAGTCATGGTAGAAATAATAGAGGAAGAGGTAACTGGAATAGAGGGCCTAGAAGGCCTAGATTCTCTATTCATTTTGATGTTGACCCCCAGAAACTGAACCAACTGTTCCAAGCTGGGTTCTTCAACTGGATTGGGCAAGGGATAGTACAACCCCGACCAGAGAGACCTCCCTTCCAGCTGAAAAATATCCTTGGTATTCTTGTGCCTCCGTATGTGTCCTTGCAACCAAAAGTTCCTGCAAATGATGGATGTCAAGATATTGTAAATCCGACTGTCTCTCACCATCGTGGTTGGCCCAATTTGTCATTACCTCCTCCACCACCTGGAAATTCCAATGTTCAAATTGTCCCTATGCATTCACTTGTTCAATTCTCTCATGCTAGTAAAATACTTAAAACCAATGTCCCCCATGTGCAAGATAAATGTAAAGCTGTTGCCTCCCCTTCCTCTCCTTCAAATGACTCTTCAAAATCATTGTCCTCTCGTATGCATATGAAGGATGATTGTTCCCATGTTATTAGTGAGACACAACCTCGAGGTTCAAATAAACCTAAGGCTACTTCCGAGAAGTCAAAGGGGGACAACAGTGATAAACAAAGGATTGCCTCTTATAGTGGCAAGTATGTATTTTGATTTATGTGTTTTTATGATTGAGTTGTTGAAGATAGTGGTCTGCAAAAATTCTGGACAACAAGTTATTTTTTGGGGATAATGTGGATGATGTGGATATTTACATATTTTTGGATATGATTTGAATTATTTATTATATTTAAATATTCAAATTTTGAAGGTATTTAAGGGAGTTACAAGGTGGCACATGTTTAAATGATTATCCAATTGTGTTTTATTTTATAATATGAAAGAAATAAAAGAAGGGAGTCACAAGGGGTCCCACCTACCAAGTTATTATTAAATAAAGACCCTAAACTATTATTATTATTATTATTATTATTTCTCCTAAACTAAATTAGTTAAGTTAACCTAATTTAACTAAAGTAAGTAGTTGAACTAATTTAACATATTTGGAAGGCATAAAAGCTAAATAAGAAGAAGAAACAATGAGAGAATAGAAGGAGAAAGCGAGACTAAGGTTTGCTCTTTTGTTTTCATTAGATAGTTTCAGTTTTCATTCATTCTTGAGTTCATTCAAAGCCTAATTTTCTTTTTGACAACATGGTCCTATTGTATACAACAAGGTTCATAACTGAACCAAATCATTCAGATGCTTGTTTTAGAGGTGTTGATCCATCCTTGATAATCTATGTATACTTGTTTGTTTATGGATTAAGTTTCATAGCTGATAAATGATATTTTGCAGAGTCAAATTGGTAGTAGTCTGTGGCAAGCTGGTCCAGATTATAAAGTTCAGTTTTTACTTCTTGTCATAGTCCTTTTGTATGGTTTTCATTAGGGTTCTCTAAATTAGACTTTGGTCTATGCCCTCACAGGGATTTTATTAAGAGAAAGATACTTTTGATTTCTTGGAATGAAATAAAATAGATTGCTATTTTGTCTCATTTGCGTGTATCTGTGACTTGGTTACTTCTGTTTTTTGATCTCCACATTTACTTTCTGTAATATGTATATTTTTCAGAAAATTATATAAAATATTTATGTTATTTTGCAATAGTCTTTTCATTAAAAAATCAGCCCAAACCCTTGTAATTAATACTTATGGATTGGGAAATATTTTTGAGGCTATAAAACATAGGGTGATATTCTCGACTATCTTGTCTTAGCTAAGAAAGATTCGAAAATGCTTGAGTAAGATAATTCATATATTTTCCTCAACACTACTCACCAAAATCAATCACCAAGACAACTCTCAACCATATGCACAATATCACCAAGATGTGCATCAACCAAGAATAACACAACAACTCACAATCATCACCAAGATCAATATGTGCTTCTAATAATATACCAAGACATGTATGCTACATCATCCATAAACCATCTGTCAACAATAATACTAACAAGTGCCTCCAACCATGTACCAAGTATGTACCAATCATGAATCAACTACTCATCAACTATGATTCATCAATATGTACCAACATCATCAACTATACACCTCATGTATGTGCCAACTCATACACTACTTATCTCAACCATGTACCCAACATGTACCTCAACCAAAATCCCTCATCAATTTCATCATCCAAATCTGAATTATAACTTTGTAACAGAACTGGTGTATATGATCACATACCTGCAAACCTTCCTTAACTTTAACAACAAGAGACTAGCATTTTCATCAAACTTTACTTTAGTCTCACGGGACTAATTTTGGATTAGTCAACAACCCTAACTTGCAATAATCATAACTATGTACCTATAGTGAATAAATATCTGAAAATGGTACACAATGTTCTTCAATGTCTTTTATGCAATTCCTCCATATTTCACTACTTGGAACCTCCCAGAAAATGAGTTATAGCAAAAATGACATACCTTGTTGAATTCTGAATTATTCTAGAGATCGAAATTGTAGAGAATGCCCCGCACAAAATATTTGTTGTATAGATCTGAAAATTGTACACAACATACTACAGACTGTAATCTATCAGATACATTTGGTCTTACTTAATTTCGATCTGTTATGAAGAATTTATGACATTTTTACTCGAAACACCTGTTTTAGACTAGTTTCAGGACTAGCCACAAACCCTATTTTCCACGGAGTGTAACTGATGTAGGAGCATTGCAAGCAAGTGCAAAAGTGGAGGACAGTTGGATATGCACCAACGCGCATTTTGAAAACATTTTGAATTTGAAAATATGAAGCATTAATGTAATATCTAGAAATGATATTTTTGCTTTTATGGTTTGGAGATTGTAACGCAGATCTTGAGCATAGCTCTCATTTGTCGGTTGTAAGCATTTAATGTAATGAATAAAAAGTAGATGCAGGCTTTAATTCGATTAGATATATTGAGGTTGTAGGAGGAAAAACTCTAAAAATCTCCCTCGTATAGGTATGGTATCATAGTTCTCATTGTAAGAATAGAAGTAGCAAAGAAAGAGAGAGCATAGGATCAGAACAGAGAAGAACGGAGAATTGCAGAAGTTGCATAAGCATATAGCTATTGCTATAGAACCCATGTACATAAGCACTAGAGTTAATATAAAAATGCTTTGACTCAATTTCATGGTGATGTTATGGTTACCATTTGCATCTATTGAATGGTATGTTTACAGTTTGCTTATATGCTCTGTTATGCATTTGTTTCAATGATTTTATGTATATGATTTTATGTTGAATGTATGAAGTCGCTGAGAGGGAGAATATGAGTTTCAATTGTTTCTCTTCCCGAGAATTCTTGCAAGGAGTGTAGTGAAAGTCTGCAAGGAGTGCGTTGACGAGATTTTGAGTTTTACTTAAGAAAATATCAGGAGAGATAGATTTGTCTTTATACAAACAGAGTCATGCAAGGTGTGCTCAGGTAGGTTGAAGTCTTGTACTTTTTCAAACCTAATGAGTGGTTGAAGAACTATTGTCGCAAAGAGTGTGCAGAGTTGGAGATTTCAAATAATCAGTGATTATCTTGAGTTTGCATGAAAGTCAAGATCAAGAAGGATAGAGTCTTGGAAAGTTCAAATGAAGGACGAGGGTTGAAGTTACCTCGCAGAAAACCAAGCTCAAGAGGAAGGATGCCAAGTCATTTGGCCATAAATATTTGAGAATCTGAATGGACGGTTGAAATTCTCAGAGGGAGAATCACCGAAATTCCGTGGACCGTTGGATCTGATAGAGTTGCAGGAAGGTTAAATGCGTGAGCCCTTAAATACTCACAATCTCAGAAGGGATAGAAGCCGTCAGATTGGGATCAACGAGAGTCGTTGATCTAGAGATTTGGAGTTTCGACATCTCAGGAGTTGAAGCGTGGAGGAAACAACTATCTAGCAGTTGCGACACACGAAATCCTGACATGATTTGGATCGTTGATAGTGGAAAGAATATGGATAGTTGATATGTGACAAGCAATATCGCGATTTTGGCTATCGGGCAAAGGGAGATAAGTCACATCGTAATCCCGCGATACGTGAAATCCCAACGCGTTCGAAGACTGGGCCCTAGGTCGCAGATAAGGTCACATTAGTGAAGAAATAAGCGAGGAGCTAAAGACCGCTAGCCCATTTCAGGTTTCAAGAATTGGAGGAGTCGGGATGCCTCTCAGCAGAAGTCCCGATATCACGAAACGTAATGCACCTTTTGGAGTTAAGGATGTGGTCACACTGGTGGTCACGTGGAGGAGAGGTTTGTGTTTGGTGCTTGCTCGCGTAGGCGTAGCTTCTAAAAAGGACCTGTGGATATATGTGTTGANAGGTAGGGGTGCTGCATCAGGTGGTATCAAAGCTTAGCTAACAAATTTTGTTTTATGTAGAGGGAAGACAGAGAACAATTGTAATTGAATTATGCGTGGACGGATTGAAACAATGCCGCCGAGAAGAGGTCAAGAAAGACAATTGCTTGATCCAGCCATGGAAAGGGAAATGAGAGAACTTCATGCTAGATTAGATGCTATGGAGACAACATAGAGGCAAACACCTGATACTGGAGATGTCAGTGAGGCCGAGAAAGAGAATGAAGCTAGATTCGAAGAAGAAGATGTAGCCAAAGATGCTGCAAAATAATGTCTATTCAAAGTTGTTGCAAGAATAGGGGCCAGGGAAAAGCTGGACATCCCTATGTATGAAGGCAACTTAGACGTTGAGGAGCTGCTAGATTGGTTTAGAGATCTGGATAAATACTTCGATTATGAGGATATCAAAGAAGATAAGAAAGTAAAACATGTTGTCACTAGACTGGAAGGGCATGCAACACTGTGGTGGGATGAAATGAGGGCTAATAGACGTTGCAAAGGAAAACAAAGAATCAAAATATGGGATAGGATGGTAGTGAAGATGAAGGCCAAGTTTATACCCATAGAATACCAAATCAATATGTTTCGAAGAATGCATAGTTTGAGACAGAAAGGGATGACAGTGAAGAAATACATTGAGGAATTTTACAGGTTAAACATCAGAGCAGGTCGTCATGACAGTGATGATGAAAATGTCATCAGATACATGAATGGCTTGAGATATGACCTTCACAATGAAATGGGCATGGTGACAATCAGGAATGTAGAAGATGCTAACCAGATTGCTCTGAAGGAAGAAAAGAAATTGGCCCGAAAGCAAGGTCAAAAGGGTAGAGGTAGAAGTCAGAGTAGAAGCAAAGAAGTTGCCTAAGATAGAGTACAAAATCCCAAGGACGAAGATAAGAGACCTCATAACCACCCAAAAAATGGAGGAATTTCCCAGGGAAGACAATATGCCGACAGGAAAACTTTTCCGCGAGCAAGAGGAAGAGGAAGAGGCAGAGGTGGTGAAGTCAAGTGTTTTGTCTATGGAAAGATTGGACACAAATCTTTTGAATGTCCCGATAGAAAAAAGGATGGAGGAGGAGAAGCTCACATTTAAGAAGTGCAAAGGTGAAATGTTGAGGCAGAAGATGCAGAAGGCGGTAGATCCTTAATGATGAGGAAAATTCTCTTGAAGCCATAGAAAGAG
>JASDQU011442677.1:4593-23411 GCA_032191745.1 Picea mariana | reverse complement strand
TTTACTTGATTCAAGTAGCATACCTTGAATTGACTGCAATTTGGAGTCAAGAATGGAAATATTCTAGGGATATTGGTTTTAGAGGAGAGGATGTTGGAATTTGGGATGATTTTGTTTGGAAATTAAAATCTATCCATGTTAGGATTAGAGATGAGAATGATTTATTGACTAGGTCCAAGAATAATTATTAAGATTATACTCCTAAGGATGGGTATAGGATTCGAAGCTTCGAAGTGGACCAGGGGGAACAAATTTGGTGGTGGAAGGAAGTGTGGAAGTTCAAATTCCCATAGAATATTTGTTCCTTCATGTGGTTTTTTCTCAACAACAAATCCTTCACCTGGGATAACCTTCAGAAGAGGAATAAACATGGTTTTCGGAGATGTTGTTTGTGTAAGGTAAGTGAAGAATCGAATTTTCATGTTGTTATGTCTTATGCATATTATGTTCAAGTATGGAAGGTTTCAAAGGATTTAACTAGTTTACTGAATGTATGGTCTAGAAAAACCATTAAAGAAGGGTTAAAGGCTTGGAGTGAAAATAACAGCACAAAATGTTTCAGGGCTCTTCTTGTGATAGTTTCTTATGGAATCTAGTTATCAAGGAACTCTAGCCTCTTCAAAGATAAATGCATTCTTCCTTTGCAATGTGCTACATGGGCTTATGCTATTTTAGCATGTTATATTTATCTAAAGTGAGTAAATATTAGAATACATATTGTAGTACAACAAATTGATAAAACAAATAATGGACATATTTTGGTGGTGCCTCACAAGGGACCCTAAGATATACGATGTTGGGGGGATATTATTTCAAGAGGATTCTCTTTGTTTTCACTTAAAAGTGGGTTTGGGATTTGGTTCAAATAACCAAGCAAAATTGATGGCTCTTAGATTGACTTTGATGTTGGATTCATAAAAAGTAGTAAGGAGGCTTCAAGTTCTTGGATGTTCCCTTCTAATTATTAAATGGATGAAGAAGGAATATGCCCAAAGGAACTTCATGTCACATTTTGACCATTATTTGATGAGGTGTTTGGTTTAGTTCATGGTTTTGAACATATCTCTTTTTATATTATATATAGGGAAAGGAATCAAGTCGCGGATGGCCTATCAAAGGAAGGTGTTCTCTTGGCTCATGGTGTATGGAACAATATGGAAAGTATTGATGGACATGTCTCTGAGTTCTTACATCCTCCTATTGATTAATTTTGTAAAATGTCTACGTTTTGCGGGCTTTTCAGTTGGTATACTTGATGGGTTTTGGGAAATTTTGTAATTTTATGGCTATTGCTATGTCTATATATGGGGACTATTGAGTTAAAGTTGGAATTCAAATTGGTTGTTGTTGACGAGAGAAATGGTTATATCCTCACTCAAGCATTTTTGAATCTCACTAGGATAGGTGAGATAGGTAGGATTATCACCTTGGGATTATAGCCTGTCAAAAATATCAATCAACCCTTAAGAAACAAGTTCTTGGTCATGATGCTATTATCAAATATGTTTGCATTGATGTAAAGTAAATTTTAAAAATAGAAATATCTCTTGCAATTAAAATTTATAAACAATTTAACAAGTAAATGCAAGATAACATAAATCTAAAAAATTCAGTAAGCAACAAGTCTCAAAAAATGAGAATAAATCAATAATGATTTTATTGATATCTTTCGAGTTACGGCCAAGTTTCTCTTTACAAACCCCTGCAAGGGTTTGGACCAAAATTAGACTTACAAGTCTAAGATGTAATTTTAACTCATACATAGATAATTGGTGTCTCAAAGGAGAATACTAAGACTAAAAATAAACTAGACATATCCAAGCTACAAGTGCATCATAGTCTTGACTTTGCAAAACTAGAATTAATCATACTAAACAAACTATCAAGATGAATGAGTGAACTTTGGAGCATGTCAAAAGTTTATGCTTCACAGTCCTCTATTTTTTCACCTTTAGAGTAACCCTGATATCAACAAGATAACTTAGCTCTGAAGAAACTCAAAACTGAATGAATGAATAAATTCTTGCTTGAGGCAAGAGCAAACCTTATCAGAAGTATCTCTCTCTATTTTCTCATGTCCTTTTTGTCCTTGCTTTCTTCCTTTTATGTCTTCAAAAAGTAGTTTAAGTGGTTCAACTACCTTTTGTTATAAAGTTAAATAACTTTATTTAGGATATGAAAAGGGTAAATAATAATAAACAATAATTAATAGGTGGGGCCCCCATATATATTTTATTCCTTTTATTTCCAACTTTTCCCTTGTAACTCCATATTTTACTCAGATATAATGCATATATCAACATCATAATATATATCAAAAGCAACCAATAAAAATTTGTCACATCATCAAAACACTTGTATCTCCCAACTCATCAGAATAGCATGAGTTAAAAGTTTTTCAAAAAATAACATAATGTATGTTGTCCCAAAAATATGCATCAAATGTAAAACTAACGGTGTCATCAAAATATAAAAATAAAATCAGAAATAATATTTTTTGTTTAAAGTAGCCTCCCTTTGTCTACTTCCTTCTGAAAGAGCATCCCTTTGCTTAAGTCTGGATCGACGAACTTATTTTCTTCAACCTTTGACATTTCAGGGTGCATGTCATCAAATTTTATTTTCCTTTCACTATCTTCAAGTTTGGAAGGTAGAATCTTGATTGTATAAGAGGAGGTCTCAGATGACTCTGAGCTTATAGAAATTATGGGCCCTTTTCCTTTATCTAGACAAATTTCAAGGGGAAATGCTTTATAATTTATTGGAAGTTGGACATAGTGTGCATAAGAAGTTGCATAAGCAACAAGTAGGATAGGTTGTATAGGAGGAGGAGGTGGTAATGAGACATTAGGCCAGTGGACTATACCCGGGGGAGGGTTTCTAGGTACATTTTCTCAAGCATCATTGATTGGTTGCATATGAGATGGATCAGTAAAGCCGACTATGCTTGGGTGAGGCTGCATAGGAGGAGAAATAGGTGCTTGAGGTGGGTGAAAAGAGGGATGGCCATCAAGATTCAAATAGTCAATTTGAACTAGTTTATTGAATTCCTTTGAGTTGGCATCAAAATGGATCAAGAATCTTGTTCTTTTATTTCTTCCTTCTTTCCCAAAGGCATTATGAATTCTTCCTCTTTGAGTTTTGTTTCCCCTGTTACCATTGCGATTACTCCCACGACTGAAGAAACTCATCTATATGTCATCATAATCACATTAGTGTAAGAGACACAAAGCAAGATGCAAACCAACATAATAAACGTTAATTACAATTTGTCAAACATGATTAAGTGTTGGCTCTAAGTAACACAGCCATCAAGCAAAAAAGGGAGATATGAATGGATAAATGAAACATAATGGAATAAAATCCATAACTCTGCAATTACCCAATTTCTTTTTATAATTCCAAAATCAAATTCTGAAATTATTCTTTAAAAAAAAAATTGTATACAATCAATTGTCTTCTCTTTTGAACATATGAACTAGGGAATGTATGAAAGGGAGAATGTGTGTGTGTGTGTGTGTGTGTGTGTGTGTGTGTGTGAGAGAGAGAGAGAGAGAGAGAGAGAGAGAGAGAGTAGGAAAATGATAAAAAGTAATTGTAATTTGCAAAAAATGGTAAAATGGTAAAAATGGATAAAAGTTCATGTTCATTGTCTATACTCAAATATCAATCATGATCTGGCCATATTAGATTTTTCAAATCATGATTCCAGATGTTGAATAACATTCTTTTATAATATACCATGTTGCGTATAGAAAACTATTCTTCATCATTCAAACTGTAAAAAGGAATTTTTAAATGAGTGGGATAAAGAGATATAGCTTTATGAAAAGTGGATATATGAGGAAAAATGTTAAGTCTATGTAACATCTTTTTAAAACTCAGCCAACAATTTTACCATGCCTTCACATGATTATTTCTTTTAATTGGTCAATGATATCTATCATAATCATAATATACTTCAACCAATTCCCATTCATCAGTGCCTTTCAATCATGATTGTAGGTTAATGATAAAGTAAGGGTATATGAAAACGAGCCAATGTAATGTCTTCTTACATTCGACTTATACTTCCTTATTGTTAGGCCTTATTAATATTAGTTGTTATTACATCGAAATATATTATTCTACCTACGTGAGGGGTTAGGGAGGTTAGGTCCCTAACATGTCATCCCCCTTAAAAACATCCTTGTCCTCAAGACTTGAGATGAGAAAATTGATGCAAAATGGTAGTTGGTTCCCAGGTGGCATCTATTGGAGTTGTATCTTTCCACTGGACTAACACTTCCTTGATGGTGCGTTGATGAAGACGACGCTCATGCTAGTCTGAAACTGCTTGTGGTTGCAACCATATGTAGCCTTCTTCATCCAACTTGGGAAGTTTGGTTTGAGTTTGGCACTTAGTTCCAATCACCTTCTTTAAGCAGGAGACACGAAAAATAGGATGGATCTTAGAATGACTGGGAAAATCTAATTGATAGGCCACATATCCCATGTGCTTGAGAACTGTATAAGGACCATAAAATTTGGGAGTCAGTTTCTGACAATGGTCGGCCTTGAGTGAAGTTTTCTTATAAGGCTGCAATCGAAGAAACACTTGGTCTCCTTCAACAAATTGATGTTCGGAGCGACCTCGATCTTCTTGTTGCTTCATATGGTTCTGATCCATGACCAAATTCTCTTTGAGGGTATGGAGAATAGCCTCTCGAGATGTAAGTGTTTGATCAATCTCTTGGACCTTCGAGACACCTGGCATGTATGAGAGAACCAAAGGTGGATTTTGTTCATATACTTCTTCAAAAGGAGTCATGTGAGTAGTTGTATGGTAAGAAGTGTTGTACCACCATTCAGCTAGTGGTAACCATTGAGCCCACCATTTTTTCCTTTTAGATGCAAAACACATAAAATATGTTTCCAAACACTTGTTGACAATTTTAGTTTAACCATCAGTATGGGGATGATAGGTTGTGTTGAGGTTCAATTGGGTGCCCTGTAGCCTGAACAATTCTTGCCAAAAATTGATGGTGAAAGTGGGATCTTGATAAAAAACAATAGAACGAGGCATGCCATGAAGCTCGAAGACATTATCCATGAAAATTTGAGCCATAGTGGAGGTGGTAAATGGGTGTTGAAGAGCACAGAAATGAGCATACTTGGAAAGACGATCAACGACCACCATGATGATTGAATTATTTCCCTATTTAGGTAAGCCCACAATAAATTCCATAGAGATGTCCCTCCAAGTAGCGGGTGGAATCAGAAATGGTTGTATTGTGCAAGGAGATTTGATTGTTTCTCTCTTGTTGTGTTGAAAAACATCACATTCTGCCACAAAATTTTGAATGTCATGTTTCATACCATTCTAGAAAAAATAACGTTTGGCCCGGTCATAGGTTTTGGTAAACCCTGAGTGCTCAGTTGTGGGTGTAGCATGAAGCTTAGAAAGCATCGTGGATTTAAGTTGTGACTATTTACTTAAATACAAACAGCCTTTGTATCGAAGCTCATCATTGTCCCAAGAGTCCATGGGGGAAAGTGGAGAATTGGATTGCAATTGTTATATCATATGTGAAATTTTGGGACCTTTTAGCCATTCCTGGTGAACAGCTTGGAGCCAATCTGGTACAATGAAGGAGAGGGAAAAAAGGGACCCTTCATCTTCATATTTTCTTGAAAGAGCATCAGCAACCACATTTTCTTTTCCTTTCTTGTAAATGATCTCATAATCATATCCAAAGAGCTTAGTCACCCATTTTTGTTGCTCTGGGGAGGAATTTCGTTTCTCTAGAAAATACTTGAGACTTAGATGATCTATATTAATTTGGAAACGTTGCCCCAACAGATAAGGGCGTCAGAGATCCACTGCATGTAGAATAGCCAAAATTTCCTTTTCATAGATTGATTGGCCCAAATTTCGCTCTGACGGTTGTTTCCTGGTAAAGGCCAAAGTTCAACCATCTTGCATAAGGACTGCTCCAATTCCTCTCCTGGAAGCGTCACATTCTATAATAAAGGTCTTTGTGAAATCAGGAAGGGCCAATACCGAAGTGGTGCACATAGTCGCCTTCAAGGCTTGAAAGGCCTGATCAGTTGTGGGAGTCCAAGTGAAAGAATTATTTTTAAGGAGAGAAATGAGAGTTGTCACAATCTTTCCACAATTCTTAACAAACTTGTGACAATAGCATGTTAAACCCAAAAAACCACACAAGCTTTTGAGAGTCTTGGGGTGAGGCCAATCTTTCATCGCTTCAATCTTCTTAGGATCCACCATGACACCTACCTAGCCAAAAATATGACCCAAGTATCTCGACTTATGAGACTTCAAAATAACATTTAGATAGTTTGAGGAAAAGTTGGTGCTGAGAGAGTAGATGTAGAACTTGATCCACATGAGCAAGATGGGTTTTCCAGGTTTTACTATAGATGAGAATATCATCAAAGAAAACTAAGACAAAATGACGGAGAAAAGGACAAAAGACATGATTCATGAGGCTTTGGAAAGTGGAGGGAGAATTACATAAACCAAAGGGCATGACCAAAAACTCATAGTGATCCTCATGAATTCGAAATGCAGTCTTAGGAATGTATGCCTCTTTCATATGTATCTAGTGGTATCCAGAATGAAGATCAAGTTTATTAAAGAACTAATCGCCACTCAATTCATTCAAGAGATCATCAATGATAGAAATGGGAAATTTGTCTTTGATGGTGAGTTTTTTGAGGGTGTGAAAGTCAAGACACATGCACCAAGAGCCTTATTTCTTAAGTACCATGACCACAGGAGAAGAATATGGGCCCATACTACGATGGATAATGCCTATGGTGAGCAATTCTTGAACAATTTTCTCAATTTCATTTTTTTGGGAAAAGGGATGATGATAGGGATGAACATTGGGAGGAAGGTTGTCAGGGACAAGGGGAATGGAATGATCATGAACACCACAGGAAGGAGGAATTCCTTGGGGAGTGGAAAAAACATCTTGATGTTTGGAGAGGATGGATTGGAGGTCCAGTGGCATAGATAGTGTCTCAGTGGTGTGAATGGAATGGAGTTGTGCAATAGTACTGGAATGACCTTTTTTAGGGATCTTTTCCATGCAATGGGAACTGATGATCTCGGGGGAACCTGCTTTGAGGCCTTGGAACTTATATTGTTGTCCCCACTGGTTGAATTGGATGGTTAATTCCTTAAAATCCATGAGAATGGGACCCAGAGTCCTTAGCCATTCGAAACCCGACACATTGTCACAACCACCCATGTTGATAGCAAACATATGAGATTTCATGTGGTACTAACCAATTTGGAGACGCAAATTTTTACAACGCCCCCCACATTTCATGGACCCACCATTGTCAGTCATGATTTGAAAATTATTGACTGCACGGATATAGAAATCAGTTTCTTTGGCAATGTGGCAATGTGGCAATGTGGCAATGAATAAAATTATGGGTGCTTCCACTATCAACAAGGATGATGACCTTATGATGCTTAATGTAACCAAATAGCTTGAGGGTTTGGGGAGCAGTGAAGCCAGTGAGAGAATTTAGGGAAATGATTGGCTCAACTTCGAAAGGGTCAGAAGGTGGAGTCATGTCAGTGGGTTCAGGTGACTCGACCATAGGTGGAGCCTCAACATCATCTTCAAAAACATCCTCGGAGATGACCATGAAAATCCTTTGTTCCTTACACTTGTGCCTAGGAAAATATTTTACATCACAATTATAACAAAGGCCCTTGAGTTGGCATGCATCCATTTCGGCCCTGGTCAATTTCTAGATCTTTAGTGAAGTGGGAGGGGGAGTGGGAATGATTGGCTTAGGGTGAGGAAGAAAGGAGGGTTTTCTGGTATGAGAAGAGACAACATGTTGTGCTTCCTTATCTCTTTTAGTAGCTTCCACCCAACTCTGAGGCTGAGCCATGAGGACATGGGCATGGATCTCATCCTTGAGGCCTCTGATAAAACATTCTCGGAAAATAGCATTAGACATGCGCACTGTGCGAAAATCCAATCGCTAAAATGCAGCTATAAAGCCTTCCACTGTGCCAAATTGTTTCAACTTTTTCAAACGGCCTAAATGGTGGGTGTCAATGCCAAAGCATTCATAAAGTTCTGAAACAAATTGTTTCCAAGCCACATACCCTTGATGGGATTTTTTTCACCATTTCCACCATTGCCAACGTTCTAGATCTAGATGGAGAACACCATACCTTAGTTTGGCCATATCATCAGTAATGTCGTACAAATAGAAATAGTGTTCCATTTGAGTGACCCATCATGTGGGATTCGAGCCATCAAATTTGTTCACCTCCACCCGAGGGGAACGTAGGTCCCACTGAAATTTGTGGGGAGGAAAAGAGGTGGACTGGGAGGATTCAAGATCATCAGGGTTATAAGGTGTGGAAGAAGAGAAAGGATCAGGGGTGGGCTTAAACAAGGTGATCAAAGTGTTCATTGTGTCTTGTCATTACTGACAGGTGGCAGTCAATTAAGTGATGGTTGTGGAAAGTGATTCAAGCGGAGCAAGCCAAAAGTTGATGTTACCAATACTAGACATAATGTAAGAGATATCACTTTGGGTTTGTTCATGATCTTTGGCAAAGGTGGTGAGAGGTTGTTCCCAATGTTGGTTGTGAGTGTGGGAAATGGGATGGGACAAGGGAAAACAATGGGACCTCACAAAAATGAGTTACGGGTGATTGGTACCCCAATGATCAGTGCAAAGAGAGGAATTCAATGGTATAGATGCCCAATAGGGTGTCAGGAAGGGGTTGGGTCCACGAAAAAAAAAATGGTGAAAAATGATAGGTATGATCGCGATCAGGGTGAAGAGAGGAATCCAATGGGATAGGTCTCAAATATTGGTGTCGACAGGATCTAGACTTTTTTTTTTCTTTTTTTTACTCTTGAGGAGTTATACTCCGATCAAAATAATATTGCAGTGATGAAATGGCCAAATGTTTAATAGGAAAAAATGTGTAGGAATTTCACAACCAAAATGCAGGAGGCAAAGTTGCACGGCAATAGATTTTGTATGTTCTATTTCTATTTTAGTCCCAAAGTTTAGGGTATTCAGGGTTTCTACAAACAATGGTTTGCCCTGTGTTATATCTCTCTAATATATGTGAGGGGTCCAACAGTAGTACTTGGCCCAATATCTCAGGGCACCAACTAAGGAGGCACTACCTAGATACCCAGGTACTAGAGAGTATCTTCTTGAGTGTTGTTCTCAGTGGCACTATAGAAGTCAGGCAGCCAATTGGTTTATCTATGGAGGGATTTAGGATATCTAGGCCAATCCATATACAGGTTTTTTTTATGCACTACCACTCAAAGGGGTACCAACAAGGGTTACAAAGGTGTCCAACAATGTGCGCTTAAGTACCACTTGTAGTTCCTTCGTGTATGCTTCGCTGACTGTGGATTTATGCATTGAACGATAGTTCTTTGCAGTTTTAAGACGTTGGAATATGTCTCTACCCTGAAAAAAAATTAACCCACAATTTTCTACCAAAGAAAGTGCTATGATACCTCTTGTAAGGTACCAAATCTATTATAATAGTCGAAAACAGAAATATTGCAAAGAATAACAGTGGAACAACATAATAGATGAAGCCACAACACCAAAATAATACCTTTATTGATAGGAAACAATGTTCACTTTCCTCTTCGAGGAGGAAACCTCCAGCAGAGCAACGCTCTATTACAATAATTCTCAAGACAAAAATTCTCATACCCTCTACTCCTATTTATACTAAATATATCTATCCAAAAGAACAATCTAGAGGAACATCCTTCTAGAAGCGAAAGCTTCTATTAGGTCTTCTTACATTTGAATTATTCTTCCTTATTGCTAGGCCTTATTAATATTGGAATTTATTACATGGAAATATATTATTCTACCTACGTGAGGGGTCAAGGAGGTTAGGTCCCTAACATAACATCAATTACTCTTTAAACTTGTGATTAACAAGAGGATTGTCACTCATTTCCAACACAAATTTCACGGTTTTTAATTCATGTGAACTCGGGTTCGAATCACTGCTTGTATGAACCATAAATAGAAAAAAGGTATGAACAATCTTTTCCTTCTAACAACAAGAGCTTAGGTTCGAACTCATTTGGGGACATGGGTAGATAATAGTGACCCAAGTCAAAAAGAAACCAAAAAACATGCAGGCAATGAAAATCTTTTTAGAAAAATAGCATGTTGAACTCATATCAAGCTTCATTACTACTTCACAACAAATAGACTCGAGTTCAAAATCTCTTAATTTTTGTGCATACCAAAAATGTGTCTGACCCTATACTTTTGAATTTACAGAGCTTGTATATAATTGACAGTAAATAACCAGCTCGAGTTCAAATCTTTGTTTCTTTGCATGTTATAGTAGAGATGAATTTGAATCATATATAATTTCAACTATTTACAAACTTTCACCAACAAAAATGGTAGTCCCAAGATGGAAAATGAGAGAATGTGCAGTGACCAACAATAATTGAGAACCTTTCAATCATTTACATTCAATAGCCACCAATGCTTTCATTATATTCCTCAAACAATTATCTAAGAAACGAAATACAAATAAAGAGAGCACTTTTACATGCAAGACTAGAAAACAAAGAAAAAACTTAATCATTACAAAAAAATTATATGCAAAATATGGCCATGAACTAGTGTGCATATTGTATCTGATTGTGAGTTTATACCATAGCTGAGATGGTTTCCACAATGACCAGGTGAGTTCTTTCTCCAAACCAAGCTAAGATCTATTCCACAAGCCGAACAATTGAAAATGCCATAACCCTAGTTCGTTGAAAGGTGGTAAAGTGTGAACTAACTCTGTTGGAAAGCCAAGCATTGATGGTTCATCACACATCTTCTAGGTTTATATAGTTGAGATTTCAACCTACATTTAGACATAGTTGGTCGAGTAGTCGACATGCTTGTCAGTTGAACAATCGACAAGAAATCGAATATATTTGGGTGATGGATCGACCAACCTTGCATTCGACTACGAGTTGGAACAATAGTCGATCGGGTCCAGTCCTGGCGAACGGACTTTCCAGAGAAGATTTTGTGGGATCAACTATAACCATCGATCGTTGTATGTGGACAAGATCTTTTAGATCCTATGGGAGTAGGTTGGATCTTGAAACTATAAAATAAGACCCATTGGGTCATTATATAAATGAAGTGATTTGAGATTGCAGTTGATCATCATGCAGATCAAGATGTGCAATATCCACTGTGATGTTCTTATCATAGTGTGTTTTTCTTAAGTATTGTAACACTGTCTTTGGATGCCACCTCTCTTCTTAGAAATTTTTTGTTCCTCTTCTATATGCAGCAATGTATTCTTTATTTCATATTGAGTTCCACCCTATTCTCCAACATGGTATAAGAGCCCATGGTTTGAAAACCTCAACCTGTTATCTACAAACCTTGTTGAGTTGGATCTGTTATGTGATTGAATCTGAGTCGGTGGTTTGTTAGTTGGAAATTATTGAAACAAAACCAGTATGTCTAGATATCGAGGATGGATTTGAAGATCAATCCTATTGTTCTGAACGGATCAAATTATGCAGTATGGGCTCCAAATATGGAAAATCTGTAGAATTGTAAGGGACTATGGTAATATACCAAGGTTGTGATCCCAGATCTAACAAATGCCTCGAAAAAAATTGTCATTGATGAAAATAAGGATGAGGTTGTAGGGGTCATCACGACCTACATCGCCTGATAAATTTGTTTCCATCTCATTGGACTTGACTATCCACATCTAGTCTGGAAGAAGCTAAAAACCTTGTTCAACCGAGTCAACAAATTCCAATTCATGTAGTTGGAGAAATAATTAATCTCTCTCGATCCCCATTCCTTTGAAAGAATGGAGGACTATTTAGCATGTGTTAAATAACTCCAACTGAAGTTGAGCAAATGCATAGAAACCTACAAAAAGAAGGATGGAAAACTCATTGAGTTGGTCCTAATAAATTTGAGAACACCATTTGATGTGTTCATATTGACCTTCTGCACCAACTGGCATGCATGCAAGCAAGATGGTAAGGACTACTCCTTTGAAGATTTTTGTGAACTTTTGATTACTGATCAGTACAAATTGCTTGAAAAAGGAAAGCTTGGTAGTAAGCACCAAGCCCACTTCCTCGAGGGAAAGGGCAATATGGATTCCAGGAACAAAGTGCAAACTTATTCTTATACACAAAAACCTACGTGTATTGATCAGGGACCCCAGAGACAACCACAGCAAGGTCAGAAGAAGAAAACATGTCGGTACCATGGAAAGACTGGACATGTTGAGAAGAATGCTACAAGAAGTGAGATGATTTAGAGGAGAAGTTTAAGAGGCCTGAAGCAAATTCATCGACTTTTCATCGACCCGCTGATAATTTCACCTTCCAAGTCAGGACTTATCAGACCTTGTTGTCTCACATGGAACAAAATGAATGGGTTTTCGACTCTGGGTGCACTCATCACATGGCGAAGGATTCCCCTTTATTCATAAGACTGGATAAATTTGAAAAAATTAGAATCTATGTTGTTGATGATTTTGCTTTGGATGTTGTTGGTCAAGGTGATGTAGCTTGTCGACATGGTAAAATTGCCAATGTCTATCATGTGCCAAATCTCAGTGCCAATCTCTTGTTTGTTTCTTAGTTGACTTAGACTAGTAGGACTGTGGAATTTTGGCTAGATCAGCTCTATGTTAGGGATATGAAGAAAGGAAATTCGATTGTTGATGACAGGCTTTTGGAACCAACAGACAACTTATACAAGTTTCATGATTCGAATTGACCTGAATTGGAACCGATTGCATCATTGCTCACACTAATGGGATAAGTTGAATTTGGCATGAACGACTCGGACATATAATTTTTTGTACTCTGCAAGAACTAAAAACTCAGAGCATGGATTTTGGTTTACCGAAGGTGTTTCCTCCTAAAGGTGTATGTAAGGGTTCTGTACCCTGGAAGCATCATCAGGCACCTTTCAAATCTGGACAAGCGTTGTGAGCAAAGAACCTATTGGAACAGGTTCACAGTGATGTTTTTTCTATCAAATTACCTTCACTTCCAGGTGCAAGGTACATTTTGACTTTCATTGGTGATTTATCTCGTTTCGCATGGGTCTTTTTCCTAAAGAATAAAAATATTGTCTTTGAGAAGTTCAAAGAATTCCAAGCCTTTGCTGAAAAGTAATCTGGTCGACCCATTAAGTGCTTGAGATCTGACAATGGTGGTGATTATTTCAATCGACCCTTTGAAGAATACCTACTTCAATCTAGTATTGACTGGAAGAGGTTGTTTCCTCACACACCACAGCATAATGGAGTTTTCGAACGCAAGAATTGGATATTAGTCGAAATGGCTAAATATCTTTTGCAAGAAAAATACCTACTTCTTCGCTTCTAGGTTGAAGTGATATATTGTGCCAATTATCTGCTCAATCGCATATTGACTCGAGTTGTTCCTTCCATGACTCTAGTCGATTGATTGTATGGGAAGAAACCTTATATTGGACACCTTCGTGTATTCAAATGTTTTTCCTGGGCCCACATTCCTAATTATTATCGAAAGAAATTGGATGCAAAGAGTCATGCTTGCATCATGATGGGATACTCTGAAGAGTCGAAAGCCTATTGATTGTTTGATCTTTTTCGAGGACAAAATATCATCTGATGTAATTTTTGGTTTGATGAGAAGTCTTACGGAGTCAATTTGTTGAATACATCCTCTAGATTGTTGCAGAATCCTCCCCTTGATGTTGTTTGGGACATCGGTTCTCTTGCTCCTCTCTTCAGTCCTTCGACTGGTCTATCGAAGATTGTACCTGTTTTGACTCGATTGTCGATTTTTAAGTCGACTAGACCAACATCTTCTGTTTGGACTAGTCCATTGACTACATAACCTCCCACTTCTAATCAACCTGCTAAAGTGAATCACAATTCACCTTCTTCTTGCCTACTCTGTTGGGATACCAAGAAAATTGAAGTTGTTGGAGCTGATGCTCGAGATGCCTCCTGCAGATGACTGACCTGAAGTCAGAAGAAAAATTCCAGTGTTTCTCTCATGACTCGTGTCTTTGAAACCTCTGATCATGCTGCCTACTCCAATTCCGAAGGATGACCCTGTTATCATTAAGTAAATTGTTGGGCTCAAGAAACAATCTACAAAGGTAACCTACAAACCAACTTTAATACTGGAAGTTAGCCCTTCCAATATAGAGAGGGCTCTCTCTAAGACTTGATCTCTGATAGATAGATTATTTTTGAACTGATGGCTAGGTTTAGATAATTGAGGTAGTTTTTTCAAGATTTGTTGGCAATGAGGTATAGTATCTTTTGGGCTATGGAGTAAACCCATGAAAACGAAAGAAAACAATGACTAGTAGGTAGAACTTCTCAAAGGAACAAAGGATAAATAAGGAGATGAACTTTCAGTTTTGAGTTTGATTATGTAGGGTGAAAGAGGAAAAGAAACACATAACAGAGTCAGAGCACCATGAAAGATGAATTCTGACCTAGTTTAAGGAGATAAACATAGTTTAAATCACTTAACTCTAGAGCACCATTAGATGAATTATAGACCCTTAATTATCCAATTTAAATAGAAGAAAGTGAAGATGAAAGTAAGGACACAAGAAGTACATACAAATATGAGAGTATAATCTTTAGATCACCACAATTAGAATATTTTTCATAAAAAGTTCAGGACTTCTGCATTTGTATTTCTTTCAGATTCAGAAAAATTACAATGAGGATCAAAATGTCTATACTTCTACCAACTCGCCCTTCTTTACATCAAAATGATCAAATATATAGAAACATATTGCCACAATAGGCTAATAGGAGTCGAACTACTGCTGCCTACAATGGTAGATCTGGTTACATTGGAAGAGAACAACTTCTAAACAATATTTACTAAAAATAGTAAATATGTTTGACCATTTTTAATGCAAAACAAAAATATCTTATAGGATCATAGATATGAGTACATTTCAAATATTTTGTTGTTGATGAGTCATTAGGTGCATTTGGAAAGCATCTCGAGTCACCCTATGCATTGTTGGACAACTCTTCCACCTTTCTGTAGCAAACGGGAATTTTTGTTGCGCAAATGCTACCTACAGCACTTGCGTAGCAACTTTGCGTAGAAGACTCATTTTCTTGAAATTCATGTAGATCCAAATGATATAAAGTGATTGGGGGGCTCATATTTGTTTCAACACTCATATTCCAATCATCTCCCACTATTTTTGTTGATCATGTGTGCCTATAGCATTTGCATAGTGAGGACTCGCTCCACAAGTGTTATGTATGACATTTTACTAGTCCAATAGCTTTTGTGCCCAGGAAATGTTTCTATTGTTACCCTTGTGAAACCTTTCTCCAATATAAAAATGCATGCTTTCCATGGCTATTATGACCTGAACAAAACTTGAGATGGTCACATACCCAAAAACACAAAAATTTGAAGTTGCTTTAGTCATATTTATGCCACTTATTCAAGTAGTTTTAATCTTCTTCTAGCTTCATCATTCAATTGCAACCTTTGTTTAAGATGCATGTTTTCCTTCCTTAGTGTTAAGTTTTGTACCTTCAAATTTCCTACTTGCCTGAACAAAGATGCATTTCTTTTCAATTTTGATCGGGCATTAGAAAGGGTTGCATGAGAATTTTCTCTAGTTGGTTTGCATTCTTTAAAGTGTTTCATGGCTATGTCATCTGATATCCTCTTTTCTTCCCTGAGCTGAATGATTTGATATTGAGATTCCCTTAACTTCTTATTAAGCCATCTTATGTTGTTTTCTCCTTATGTGGGTGAAGTAGGAGGTCTTTCACTTGCTGCTTGCTTGCCCTGTATCTCTGGACTATTCTTCCAGGCTGAGGATCTTGTCAGAGGTGTTGTGGGCTTAGCTACACTTGTGGTCTCAGGGTTTTGCAAAATTCTCTTTCCCTTGGATGTCTCACTTTTAGGATCTCTCTTGACCTGTGGTGTCTATTCCTCGGGAGATTTCTTTGATAGCTTCCTTTTTAATTCTCTATTTTCTTGGAAAAACTGAGCTATCACATGTTGAGCCTCTCTGAGTTGTTGTTGCATTCCCCTAAAATATAAGTCTTTCTCTGTTGATTTACCTTTTTCTTCATCCAACTCTTGAGCTGCAACATCAACAAATTATGTATGCACTGTGGGTGTGGGAAGCCTTCTAGCAGATGACCTTGTGACTGGTTTAGTGGGAGCCTATGTCTCCTTGGGCTCATTAGTGAATAATAGACTCCTAAATTTCTTCAGAACTAGTTGGCTTAGTGAAGAGACCCCAACCTCTTTTCCTTTTCTCTTTCCCTATTCTGGAGCATATCTTCTTTCATGACTTGAACTATTAGAGGCTATTCTTTCAGTAGACAGAGGGGTATCTCCTTTGGGGTCCAGGGGGTTATTTTCTTATGCTAAGAAAGAGTCATGATCCTTGTTTAGTTTTCTAAGCTCCTAAACCACTAACATATTTACCAAGCATAAATGGAACAAGCTACTCTTAAGTTGGTTATCCCTAGCTTGGACTTTGTCTTCCATTTTTCCTAGGATTCTGTACAAGTAAAAGGGTAAGTTTAGGGGGATTTTCCCTATGAAATGCATGAGGAGCCTTATGTGGTATTGATACGCCCTGTCAAGCCTACCCTCACAATTAAAATACCTTTGTATTACTCTCAACATCTTCTCATAGGGTTCCAAAAGATACTCCCTGGGGATAGTGGCACCAATTTTTTTCTTTCTTTATTAAGGCTTGAGGAAATCAATGTAAAACATAAGCTCTAGAGGCATACCTTAAAACCATTTCTCTCCATGTATGGGAATATTTGTGGCAATTGATATGGTCTCTTTTGATACTAGAAAGGTGACCCTTGTAATGATTGTATTGACACCATTAAAGTTCAGGGTGAATTCCTTGGTCAGCTACACATTATATCCCTAAATTCTTTCACAAAATCTCATACACCCAGCATGCTCAATCCCTGGATTCCTTGCACACGACACACTGTATGCAGGGTATGAGTTTACGAGGGTTATCTCTTGGGGTTCATATCTCATCACATTTCCTCCTTTGTATTTCTTCTTTTCCTTTGACGTCATCTTTGTGAGGTCAACTTCAAACTAATCAAGGCGAATATATCTTGAAAATCAACAGGGAAGCTTGTGCAGCAAATTAGCAGTGTTGGGTTTTAGTTTGGGTAAGAGAAAAAGACCTTCGTTCTATGAGAGGTGAAATATGTAAGGGATAGACTAGCATAAACAATGGGATCAAAGGTTTTCAGACAGTGATAAAGGATATTTCAAGAAATGTGCATCAAAAACAGAGCAACAGGATTTTGTGTAGCGAATGACAACAACAGGGTTTGCGTAGCGAGGAAATATGCATAGTGTTTGTGTAGTGAGGGAAATTGTTTGTGTAGCAGAGAGATTTGAAGCTTTCTCGGGAGACTATGGCTTATGAATAGGTCATGAATGGAATGCAAACAAACAAAAGGTGGAAAGTATGCATACATGAGTGGATAAGGAGTGAAATTTAAAAAGAAAGTACTTGCCCAAATATGACAAGACCTCTCAAGCCGATTTGAGTAGCTTGCACAGCAAAATTGAGGAGTGCACACCTTTTTTTAACTTTCCAATAGTACCATGACATGGAGTGTGATAATTGTCCCTTTTCTGACTTCATCAAGTGTGATGATGAACCATGATATCTCTTTTGATGTGACTTTCACCCCTAACCTATGACTCAACTTTGACACATAATTCCCCACTTTGTGACATGATTTAAACTTAGAGACACAAAGACCTTTACAAATATTTAGCATGATGGACTCTTATACCCCTTGATGATGTATCATGAGATAGACATGACACTCTTTGAATCAACCTATCACTTAACTCTCTATTGACATGCATATTACATTTTATTCATAAAATGACCCAAGGATATTTTTAGCCATCTCATGAGACAAACCACACACTGTGACTCAATTAGGAATGTCTTGGTATTCTCAAGACCAAGGCATGAATTTGCAAAATCTAAAAAAACCTCTAACTCTAGCTATGAAAATCATGGTGCTAATAGACCCGGATGGGAATAGGCCATGAAGACTCAGCTTGAATCCTTGTTGAAGAATCAAACATGGGACTTGGTTCCCCGACCACATGGAAAGAACATTGTGAAGTGTTGATGGTTCTACAAGACCAAATTTACCCCTGAAGTTATTGTTGAGTGACATAAAGTATGCCTCGTCAAGAAGGGATTTTCTCAACAAAAAGGCATGGAATACACTGAAACCTTTTCCCCTATTGCAAAGATGGACTCGGTTCAATTGATTCTTTCCCTTGCTACTCATTTCAGATGGATGTGAAGAGTACCTTTCTTCATGGACACCTATCTGAAGAAATTAACATGGAACAACCACCTGGCTTTGTGACGTATTCCAATTTAGTAGGTCAACTCAAGAAGTCACTTTATGGTTTGAAGCAGTCTCCACGTGTGTGGTATGCTAAGAATGACAATTTCTTTCTTTGACTAGGCTTCAAGCAATTTGAATCTGATCACAGTTTGTATGTTCTTCAATCCAACAGAGACACCTTTAATGTTGTTGTATATGTTGATGACTTACTCATTACTGGAAATACTAATGCGCTCATCTTTAGATTAAAGAAAGAACTTGTTGACTCCTTTAACATGATAGACCTTGGCACTATGCATTATTTTTTTGGGTATTTAAGTATTACCACTGTGTGATGTTTTTTTTTTTTTTCTCA
>JASDQU011442674.1:0-23411 GCA_032191745.1 Picea mariana | reverse complement strand
GGGTTCCATTGATTGTGGAAACAATTTCCCCAGATCGAAATTCCAAAGGAGGGAACAGATCCTTTCCCTGAATTCCAAGGTCCTGTTATGTTTGCCCCCTATGCTCCCTGAATTGTAGGGGACGAAGGAGGGATATGACAGGAGTGCCCCCCAAGTGACTTTGCAGAGGAGCGATAGAGCTCCCTGCCCCCAGACTCAAAGTCTGTAAAGTGGAGTAGGAAAGTGCAAGACTTGTACCTGAACTAGGCATCCTATATGAGAACAGAGGGCCTATTGCACTAGGTGTAAAAGGGGTTGTGGCCGCCGTCAAAGATGGATTCAGACCACTGTGCAAAGTAGTTGCGGCCGAGACCATGGTGTCTCAGACCAACGACAATGGGTTAGGAGGTGTAAGCTCTCCTGTGGTGACAATCGTGGTGGGAATCAAAGAATTCCCAGAAGAAGTAACAACATTTATTTCCATTGTTGTGTGCGACACTGTCTGGTGCTCGCGAAAAACTGGTATAGTAAAAGGTGCCAAGAAATCAGTGGTTGGGGTTTCAACCGAGCCAAGAGTAGTTGCTTCAAGGTCCAAAACGGTTGATTCCTCTGGGTGTTATTTGAGAATAATAGGTTGTGACCCGGTCACTTCAAAAGACCCTTGTTGGTCTAGCTTCCACCTTAAAGGTGGCGGGGGTGGCTCCAGTGTAACCGGCGGCAGGCCAAGAAGCCTTCGTGACCGGCGGAGCTCGGGATCCTCCACTATGTGAGAAGATCCAAGACACTCTAAGGTAGTCTAAATGCACAAAAGTAGCACACACTAAGAAAAAAGTCCCTAGAAGATAAGACAAGCAAACACTAAATTAATTGGAAGAACAGTTACAACAACCAACACTAGAGCAACTTACCGGTGTAAGTGAAACTAGAACATGGAAGCACCCTCCAGGTATACTCTACAAAGCATGGCCCGATGTCTGTCCTAGGTACCGCGGTATACCCCCACAGTCACTTGTGTATGTCCCTATCAAAGATTGGCAACTAGGTTGCCAGCACGCGAACAGTCACCGAGCGGGTACAGTCGAAAGTCGGGTAGACCACAATGAGTAGGGTATCAAGCCCAAAACTTGTCAAGGGTATCGAGAGAAAATGGTCTGGAAGAAAACTAAGGACCTCGAACGGATTCAAGACCCATGAAGCCCCGTGGTAAATGCAAACGACGGAATCCCAAAACAAGCCCTCTATATGTGTTCTCCACTACGATTGGTCCAGCTTTGGAGGGGTTATCTCCGCTACCTTTCCACATGAGACCTCATGTTTATCCCCTGTGTTAGAGGGGGGTCCTGGATAACTTCCACAAAACTGAACTTAGACACTCCCTATCTCAGACTCCAATGTTTGAGTTTAAATGGCCTTGAAGAGTTTCCTCTCCAACCTAATCTAAGGCCCTAGTCCTGAACTAGTTTGTGAACCCTACAAACATAAAAGTCTAGTAGATTTTAAATTTAGCGTTACTTTTATGGCGTTGTCTTACGTAAAGGGGTATGAGGTTGAAATTGATGATGTGTAAAAGATGAAAGCAAAATATGAATAAAAAAGATGGAAACAAAACTTTTACTGAATGCAAAATTTCGACAACTTTTCAAAAGCAAGATTTTTTTAAACTTTTCTAAGATTTTGGACAGCAAACTCAAAGGAATTTCACTCGACTATGAGCTACTTATGATCTAAGTGAACTACAAAAACTTATGAAATAAAATACTTTTCCCTAGCTAATGATGCAGAAACACACTCTTCAACCAAAGAAGAAAATGAAAAGAAACTTTTTTTATTTATTTAATTGCTAGTAAAGCAAGAAAGGAAAAATACCGACAAGCAAAAAACCAAGAAAAAATAATTCTGGCTTACAACGCAGATCGCAAAGAATCATATTAAAAAATCATACAATAGCAATTGTAAAAATAATGACTCTCACACTTGTCTAAAAACCGTAAAAAAAAAAAATTTATATTTTTCTGACAATGTTTTAAATGAGAAAAAGCAAGCTAAGGGTAGAAATAGTCCTAAGCTACTAACTGTTCAAACAAAGATTCAAACACCTGAGAGGAATACTTTTAATCAAATGAGAGGATGACTGCCTCACCCTTAACAAAAAGCAGTCTGTACAAGCACGCTATTTTTACTCAAACAACACATGTGTGAATGCACGCTGAACAACAATAGAGGGCGTGTACACGCGGGCTGACCTTGTACAGGCCGTGTGTATATCTAAACTTTCAGAAATAAAAGAAAACAGACAAACCAAACCAGAAAGAGACCTCTAGTATTGATAACCAGAATCCCTTGAAGGCTCGGAGACTCTTTCTAACAGAAACACAAATAATGCAAGAAAATAATAAGGCAAAAACAATCTAAGATAGGACTGTTAGCAAACAAGACTCAGACAACATTCCAAAAAACCCCTTGAGAATATGTGATTATGACAGGGAAGAGGAGGACTGCCTCTAAGGTTCTTTGAACTCTTACACGCTACTGCTACTTTTACAGCTAGCATTCACACGCAGGCTGTAAGAGGATAGGGCGCGGGTACACGCGTGCAAGCCTTGTGCAAGGAGCGTGTACCTCTGTGGGTCCCGAAAAACACAGTCAAGAAGAAGTCGTGGAAAGTTGGTATGGAAAACCAGGCTCCCTGCTAGCTTAGACTTTACAGAAATGAAAAGAAAAGACAGGTAAGAAAAACTAGCCTTTAAACTACCCAAAAACTAAATAAAATTCCAAGAACCCTAAAGAGTTATTTCCCCAGTACGGTCGCCAATTCTATTGTTGGGAAAAAACACCCTACAGGCTAGCAAATATAGTTCAGACTTTGCATGCAGATATGATCGAATAGAAATCACTTTCTACCTTCATCCCTAGATTTAAATCCCCTTTTCTTAGTCAATGCATGGAAAGATCAACCTACCTTGTTACCGACGTTTGATGTCGATCCTCCATTGTGCTTGATCACTTGTTCGCTATGCTCCTTCCAAAGTTGACCTACATTCAAGAGAAGCAACAACTATGCATGCATGCTGCTAATATACTAACGGGTTAGAAATCAAACATAAACTAATATATATCATAAACAGCTCATGAATTGGGACAGGAAAAGCATTCTCTTTATTACTTAAAATGAGTCAACTTACAAAAAGTTGAGACCGGTCACCGCTCCTTGAACCTGATCCTGGGCTCCTCTTCTTTTGTCCTTCAACTTCTTTGCTTTAAATCTCCTTTGGCATTAGGAAAGACTAAAGGGTTGGGACAATGGAATATGTAAATGGGCAGAGTTTCTTTGCTATATTTTTCCTCCTTCCAAATGGTACCCCTACCCCTTCTTTTATAGGCTAGAAGGAGCTAGGTATTTAGACGAACCCTCAGCCATGCATGGCCGGGAGTTTCAGTTAACTCACCCATATCTTTTTGTTTCGTCAACAACTTTCCTTTTTTCATGCTTTAGTAGGTACACGCGTGCTGTTTTGAGCCAACCAGCATATACACACGTGCAGTAATGGGTTAGGGCACGTGGGTCTTTACACAAGAGGATTTTCAAAGAGTTGTTCAGCAGTGTTTTTGGCAAAGAAAGGATATGAGTTGGCCTGATTCCAGGTAAGCATGTGTGGTGCAATTTAGGGTTATAACACTTTCTGACCGGAACATCTGCAAGTAATTTATAAACTCTCCCCTAATCCTAAATATACATACAATGATGCATTCATTATGGAGTTCGAGCAATAGGAATGCGTCTAGTATGCCAGAATTTGTCACAATATAATCAGGTCTTGGTGGGGGCACCCAGAAAGATTCATAACTAACACTCATGGTGTATATGCCACTACATCTCTGGATGCTCATATGGTGTATGTGGTCATGATGCTCTGTTGACTGTTCAGGAAGAAGAGCCCTATGCATTTCTTGATGGAATGGGTATCCATCATGAACGAGGTAGCTAAAGGTTTCACGTTCAATTGGGCCAAAATGTTGTCAGATAACTTGGCCAATGGAATTATTGAATATAAAACAACGAAATCAAAAGGACAATTTTCCCCCTTCTACATGTTGGCATATATCATGGACGCCATCTATTACATGACACATTTTCCATTGATGAATTGGAGCTGGACCCCGGCCAGTGCTGAGCCCATTCATTTTTATCACTCCAAGTTGTGGGAGGAGAAAGCTAAATATTTATTTTACGAAATCTTCCTCAATGTTCTAGTTCCTATTCATATAACCCTGTCTGGTCACCCACCTCCCCATATTTCAGGCAAGATTATGGGAAACTTGGGTAAGCTAGCAGATTGGTTTATTAAGGAGAACTTATCCTACATCAGATTTTTTGGGTGCTCGGTTCCTCCTCATGATCTCCCACGATTTTTACCCGATCGGCTGGTATGCAGAGATGTGGCGTACTAGACAGTGACAGGAGGCATTAGCAAGGAGATGAAGGCAACCCAGAAAAAGGTTTGGCCAACTTTCCCTATTCAGGTTGGCATGTTTTCACTATTGGATTTTGGTCACTCCAAATTTGAAGTTGTGGCCCTGGAGGATGTCAAATTGGTTGACATTGAGTTCAAGAGACATGTCCACATAAGATTGTGGAAAACCCCCTAGCCCAGTTCAACATGAAACAATATATGCACGAAAACTCCTCGTATGAAAAAGTATGCAGGGGACTTAGATTTTATGAGGAGGTTCATGACATATTCCAAACCCTTCCCCTGGATCAACAAGCTTGTTATATCATCTTTCAAAAGAAAAGGCCAAACAATCTACCAAAGGTACTACAAGGAGAGTCGATAACCACTCCCCCTTCACAGGAAGTCATGCCTACAGGTTCTAAACCAAGTCACTCTGGTAAAAATAAAGTTGAGGAAACCCCAAATATCTCATAGGTGTTAACACATGAATTAGAAGCATCATTGTCAGGCCATCTAAGCCCCTAGGAACTAGCTCAACTCAAAGCTTTCCTAAAGTAGATACAAGATGTGCCTCCTTCGTCACCAGCTACTCTTGCTGTCACCTCAAATACAACAGAGAAACAATAGTCTACAGAGATTGCTACTCCCATTACATCACTAACCCCTCTACAATCCAGCTTCGAAAATCCTAATTCCAAAACTGTTTTTGTAGGTGATCTCACTCCCATCTCGCCTAAAGAGATGCCTCTTTCGGATTTCTTTTTTAGAAAGAAACGGAAATCCATCGTGAAAAGGGAATCACACCAGAAATATGGAGAAATAATTAAAAGGCAGAGAATGGTATATGACGGGAATGACCAAGATGATCCATAATTTTCAAAGGAAGTTGCATTTTCAATGGGTTCTTTTGCCACTACTAATCAATGGCCTGTGGAAAATTTGGCCGAACAACTGCGACAGAAGTGCCTATTGGTAGAGAACTTGCAAAGTCAGATATATACCGTGGAGTATACTATCTGGAACAAGAGGAGTCAAGACTTTGAACACATCAGAGCTAATGATCAACATCAAATTCAATAGCTTCAGGCCAACCTTGTGGAGCTCCATCAGAGTTCAAAAACCAACCAAGGAATGGTCACTCAACATGATGAATATGATAGAACAACTACAATCCAGACTGGATCTAACTGAAGGTACCTCGATAGACATCTCAGCCTTCCAAACTCAAGCATTGGAAATAAATGAGAGGCTGGAAGTTGCCCAGCAAGACCTTTTTTCTAAAGGTAGATTCCATTCAAAAGTGCTACCAAGCAGTGGACCTTTATCTAAAGGACATCTATGTCAAGGAAAGAGAGGCGTGCTCAACCCAAGCTAAGTTTCAAGAAGCCATCATATTGGTGAAGAAAGATAATGCCCTTGATTTTCCTCTACTCCCTCTTTCTGAACAATTGAGATGTGATATGGCTCTAAGGGCCTGGGAAACAAATCTGGCAAAGAGAAAAATATTTTCCAGAGAGGTAAAAGAGCCTTTCCTAAAAGCATTGTCATGATTAGACAAAAAACTAATTGATTTTGAGGGAAGTAATATCTCAGAAGCCCTGGGGCAGATTGATATAGAAATGAACCAGTAGAATTCTAGAAAGAGCAAAGAAGAAACTATGGAAGCCATTCAGGAAATGATCAAGATTGATCTTCTTAAAATCAATAAATGGCTAGTGAATCCAAGATCACAGCTCCAGGCCACAACTCAAGAAGTGATAAGGATCCAAGAAAAGTCGCCTCAAGTAGAAAGGAAATTATTCACTTTTGAGGTAAATGAAACAATTGAGCCCTGAAGGTTCATGGTGGAATTATTGGATAGACGTAATCAATGTATTGAACACGGAAAAGTAAGCTTAGCTGGAAGCAAGTAAGAAAACGTGAACTATGCCCTTTCCTTTTTCCCTCTCTACCTTTCACCTTCCAACAACCACTTATCTCATTCACCTGCATTCTAATCTCCACTTATCACCACTTCATCATCATACACTTGTTCCATTATCATTCTTTCAGCAGATGGTTACTTTTTCCTATGACCGTATCCATTCCTTGATGAGTCGTGCAGTGCTACTCATCTGATTATCCTTCCCCCCTATTCTCAACTAGGATTCATTGCATTTCTGAACATATCTAGAGGGACAGATGACAACAAAACTAAAACAACCAAGACAGTATGGCAAATTATTAAGGTGGCCTATATGACATCTGTATTCAACCTAAAGGACTAAGGAAAAGAGGCGTTTTTTCCAGCAGATGAAGAGACATAAGAGAATGCCAACGGATCTCATCAAATTTTACACACTATTGTCTTATTTAGATATATCCTATTTTAATTAAATATTGTAACAAGTCCAACTGTTTTGAGTTGTGACAGATTTTGTATAAGTACATAGAATCAAGATCTATTGAGGGATGCTTCTTGCGGGATGTAATAGAGAAAACTCTCATTTTTTGAGTATTAATACAAGTGAAGACATAGATTCTAATTTTCATTCGGTTTGAGTTATGTGTTTCCTTTGTATGTTCATCTCTCCGAATTTCTTTATGTAATTTCTTGAAAAGCGATTGATTGCAATTTAGTATTACAACTATTGTGATAATATTATATCAACAATTCATTAGGTAAGCAGTTTTTCCTTTATATTTACTTTCAGTAAAACAAGACTTGCAAGCTGCGTGAATTACTACATTTCATATCTTGTTCAAGGGTGCACTCTCTACTTATCTTCCGTTGTAAAAAAGATGAGACTCATCTGTAATTGATGCCTAGATTTGTTTAACATATTTGTAATTTTCCTTCACACCATTTGATATTATAATTGTGACTCAGACAACGGAATATAGCTTCTGTATTGTCCTATTATTAATTTCATTTAAGGATCATTTCTTATATAACTAAAGGTAGGAAAATCACTCATTTAAAACATTCTCTTTAAGCACTTCTGATTTCTGACATTACTCTTTGAGCCTTAAGATTAATCTCAGGAACAACACCAAGATTCGTATAGGGTTATATTATCCATTCCGAGTGTTCATTTCAAACATCATGGAATGTCTTTCATGGGTCGTCAGGTTGGCGCATTCACGAAATATCCAATCCTTAATAGCTCGTCATCATCCCCGCCACCTTTGCACTTCTTTCTAAGTATGCAATTAGTAAGCTTTAATGATAACAACTTATCATGCAAGAACCATAGAGATTGTCATTAATGAGTGAAAGGCACGAGGAGATGTCCCATTCATATGCATTAAACCAAGATTTGTGGAGGGTTATATTACCCCTTTCGAGTGCTCATTTCAAACATTGTCTTGAGAAAACGGATGCTCTCATCAACTTATGCTAGCAGATCGATAATAGTTCTGTGGAGATACAATGAACATCTTTGGGCGTGAGTACCAGAACTTCCAGTGTTCTAGGGCATATTCTTACTACTCATCCCCTTCCATCTAGAATGAAGTAGTTTGGACCTCTAAAATTGCTCGTGCAGACTGTGTCCCTAAAGTCTTTGACTATAAGGAGGTGGTATCTTGGTGCGCCAAGAGATATATTTCAAGCCAAAGAATTAGTCCACTGTGGGACCACTCTCATGTTTCTTTGTCACCTTAGGTCTTCCAAAAGATGTTAATATTGTCGGAGCCAACATTGACCTTCAGAGGAGAAGACTGTAAGGAGTTCCTAAAAAGGCATGATAATAGGTTGGACCTCTTACCTGAGTTCCTGGAAGACCTGATGACAGTTCCTGAAGATATCACAAGGTTGCAAGTTAGTTCATTTAGAAATCCATTCTGGGAAATTGCTTGGCTGTTTATGAGGATAACGGGAGAGGAATCCAAAGAAAGCATTTCTCGGATGATTCTTTATATTTTTTTTTTCACGGTCAAGGAATATGAAATTTTTTATTGGGGAAGTTGATTTCCACTGAAATCTATTCCCAATTGTCACGATTCAAACATGAGAAGAAATTTTATATGTCATCCTGCTTGGTTTTCACAATAGCGCATTGGTGTCCATTTCCAAAATTGTCTGTGTCCAAGAAGGTAAACTATGAATTTGACCGAGTAACCTTCTGGTACCAAACCTTATGGAGGCACAAGGCCTCCCATTGTTTTTATGAGGTTTTTAATGACTTTGTTTCAGTTTTCAAATATTTATTGTTAGGAAAGGATTCTCCCGGGATGTCTTACCAGGAAACCAAGTTTTTGGACAGGAAGGAGACACTTGAGAAAATGGAGAATTACAGTGTAATAATGATTTTTGGCTCCAAGGAAAATCCTTCTTTCCTTCCATGTCACATTACAAACATAATGTTTGTTATAGAAATAGAAAGGCAATACAACTACTCGATGCATTTTTTCCATGAGAAGAGAAAAAAACAATTCATTCCTCTGCCTTGGAAATTCAGGGACTTCGTGTTCAGGAACATCAATAAGATTGACGAATTCACAGGCCATTTCAACAACTTGAACCTAAGATATGCTGAAAGACTGAGAGGGTTCGACCCTAATTGGATTTTTGTAGAAAATTTACTAGAAGTTGGCTTCATCAATTCTTTTATCCATACACTCCTGAACGAATAAAGAGACAATGATGAGAACACTCCTACTCCTGACGTTAGCAACCTAGAGACATTGAAAAACACCAATGAATTGTACAAACAACAGGGAAAAGGCCCCAATGAGAAGAGTGTCCAATCCCTAGCTGCCACTCCCAAGAGTATGACATCCTTGAGCATCGCTCCAATGGCCCACCCCACTAAGAAAGAAACCCACAATTCTTCAAGCAGAAGAGGAGATAAGAACCCTCCTCCGGGTAAAATTGATAGTTCTCAGAAGCTTCCCTTGAAGAAAAAGAGAAAAAACGTTGTGTAAGAATCGAAAGAGCCCCGAACTGAAAGTGATATACATTTCTTCTCCCTTGAACACATGGAACTTGAGACTGAACTTGAAAACGTATTCCTCAACGTTGATCAGCCTGGGGATGCAATCCACCAAAATCCCCTAATGGAAATAACGAAGACCGAGGTTTTTGATGAAGATGAATCCTTCGTATTCTATAGCGTTTTTTTTTACAACAAATCTAAAAATTTAATTATTGAAAAGAGAGATGTAAGAAATAAGAAAGGGAAATATCGTTCAAAGATTAACCTTAGGAACATGTAACCATCCCAAATCTCTCGAATTCACCGAGCAACCAGAGATTCTCTTGATGATTCCATTGGAGGCCTTGAGGCGAAGAATGCCAAACTGAAGGACCGAATCAAGGAATTGGAGGAAGCTTTGATTCCTATCCCATTGCTTTCCAGTCCTTTAGAAATAACCATGCCTGCCACCCCTACAACCAATTTAAAAGGATCCTCCAGCCTCCTCATATCGTGTAGAGGCTATGTGGAGAAGAAAATCAAGAAAAGAATGGAGCTAATTATTAAATCCTAGGAAACATTAAAAAGTATAACTTCCTTTGGAATGAGAGCACATGCCCTCCAGGAATATTTGCAGGAGGATTTAAAAAATGAAGAAGGTTTCTATCTAGACACGGTCGTCCTTTTTGGCATCAAAGTCACCAACATGACAAAAATGAGAAGAAGAGAAGATCTCCCCTCCCTAAACCGGATCAAACAATTAAATGCATGATGGAAAGAGAAAGTTAAGAACCTACATCTCATTGTCCTATCATGTGAACAAGTCGTATCAAAGAAAGAAGAATTATTCAGAAAGCTGACCGAAATAGACTTAGCCAGAAGTACCAACGAGGTCCAAGATCCCAAATTAATCCTCAATTCCTTGTTCTTAACCAAGCAAGCCTTCAATGAACAAGTTGATATTTTTAAGGCGTTGTATTTTGAAAATTTTTACGGCATCCTTGAATATGATGAGGATGATGTGGACAACTGGCTAGTGGACTATTCGGTAAAAAATCAAGAAATTGAAGAGGATCTGCATAATCTCTCTATTGATCTAAGAGAATTAGAAAGCAAGCTTTTCAACATAAAAATATGGCATGAGATCAATGTGGCCCCCATGAGAATCTACATTGAAGAATGGCTCCAAAGGTCAATCAACAAACTCACCGACGAAGGGAAACAAGCAGTTGGCACGATTCCAGTAATCGTTAACGAGAGCAATAAAAAGGCATCAGCAAGAAAATAGTAAAGGGGGAGAGAGATACCATCATAGTAAGTCTATACTGATCACATTCTACTTTCTTGATCAATCCAATTATTCCACCTCTTTAAATAGAAATGTCTAACCAAAGATTGATAACTTCCAATTTCTTCTTTTTAGGTCTTGTTGTCTACCGTCACCCACTTCTTCTTTCTACATTCTTATTTCTTGTACTTATTTCTTTTATGGTTTGCGGGAGCCACAATCCAAGTCTATATGAAAAACACATTTAAATTTTGAGGATTATGTAATAGAAATTATTATTTTTTGATAAATTTCAAAGAAAACTATTTCGGGAACAATCTCGACAGTGCCTTGTAACCCTGTTTTTGGAATGCAAAGTTAGTTCTCTTTATGCATGCCGATCATCTTCTTTTATTTTTATGTGCTCAAAAATATTTATCTTAAACTATGTTGGATGTCAGGAAATTGTGTTTATTTTTATTTGAATGTTTAATGTGTGTGATTCCTAGTCCTATTTTCCANAAAAAAAAAAAAAAAAAATTCTACCATTTTGTATTGTTTTAAGTCATTACGATGGACTTTCTCTAAGTCCCACATTTGAACTATACATGCCTTAGGAAAAACTTAAAGAGGAGTACCGCATCTATAAAAATGTAGTAGGACTGACATCCTCGTTAGGTTGTTGTTTTGGTCCTAACAGATTCAAGGGTCAACAAACTTGTAAATACATCTGCAAGAATATCCGCAAAAATAAAAACCTTCAAATTTTTTTATCATTGCCCAAAAACAATCAACTAGATAGACATGTTACAAATATATCAGTTGGTACTATACTAAACTGTCATAGGCATCTGACAAATACTTCAGTTGGATAGGCATGTTACAATGATGCCCTCTTCCTAGAGAGAAATTGCAGATCAACCTCTGCAAAGTGGGCTTGTTGCTCACAGACAAACATTTCAGGAAAATGACATCTTCCTCTGTCTCGACACCTTCTTTTCACACAGTTTAAATTAACTTCAATGAGTTGAAAACTCATGAAAATAAACAATCATGTTAGGTGTGTGTTAATATATAGAAAAAACTAGCAAACATAGAGGTCACACAAGAAGATAAAAAAATCTTCGACACTGAATACATTTTCAAAAATAATTATATGGGTTTTTTTGGCCACCACATATAACTTTATTTATCCTAACACATATAGAGATAGACGAGCCAGATGATCTATTTAATAGAATGAAATGGATGTTGCTTTCTCTGTCCATGGGAAAAATTAAAGAATTGACTATGGAAATTGAAGTTAACTCTAAATATTGGAATGAAAGTCAGTTGGAAGTATACAAAAATCATTATAAATGAATTTCATAAATACATTAAAGAGATAAAACCTACAACGTAGGAACGAAATTTCCAAGATGGCAAGTCAGACTCCAATAATATATCAAGTTACAAGTAATGGGGATATCTGTGCTTTTTAGTAGCTATCTGCTGCACTACTGGTAATAGGAAAAATTACAGAATCTTATTAAGATAATAAAAACAAGATAGATTATGCAAAACAAAGTATAATTAGAATGATAATACTTTCAAGAACTAAATGGTTTCAATGCCAGAATTTCTATAGGAGATTAATGCCCAAGCGCCTTCTCTTTCCAAAATGAATGAGTGTCGTCGATCAGTTTCCAATGTGCGATCTGGGCGACCTTGGCACTTTAGCATCCCTGCTAAATTTTTACTAGCCTGCAAATTTTAGAACTCCCCTAGCCATATTTAGCGATGGAACAAATTTCTCACAAAGTGACTTTCTCGCTAATTACTTGTTAACTCGATATTAATATAATATTATCGTTAACTAATTCGAGAATTCATGACTCCGACTCTTCGAGGCTCCGGGCTTCGAGGGAACTGTGTTTGTTCTATATGGAAAACTCTCGGAGTGACATTCTCCCAGAGTCATGTAGCAGCCTAATGTCTTATGGCTGGCGTGTCACAGAGTGCCACGTGTCCTTTTCTACATGGATACCACCTGTCCTACCTACTGCTCGCCACGTGTCTGCGACAGCTCCCATGTGTCTCCGGTACTTCGGGCTTCTCATTCTCCCATGGTCCCTCCATACCTGTGCATTTATTCCCATTCCAACCCAACAAAGACTACGCTGCCATGCAACACTTCTTAGATATAAAAGACTCCATTTGTCAATTAAAGTTGGAAATAATACTAGATGCAATTATATGGAGGATTGTGGTTGCAACAAGAAGAAAAACAAATGTATAATTAATATGTTTCATTGAACCCTTTCCCATAATATCTACTGATGTGACTTTCACATCCTTGTCATTACTTAGTTCGATCCCACAAGAAACCTCACTCTGCGAATTTGATTAATTGGGCCTTCGACTAAAGTTCATTAATCCACGTGTCCGTGGACAATTAAAAGGCCATTGATATTTTCTCTCTTTACATTTTTTTTTTTATGAAGATTTGTGTGGGTCTCTATAGCACATTAAAGTCAACCAGAAGTTTAAATAACATTTATGTGCGACCTTGTGGGATTAGACGCTTCCTTAATCTGTAATTAAAAGCGTAAATGAAATTGGTAAAAGGTAAAATGAGGTTGTTTTTGAGTTAAATGAAATCGACAAAGGGTTTTGGGTAAATTGTTTAAGAATTTGTCATGGAGGGGATAGAGGGGATTCATTATTTGGTAAAAAAATGTTTTTAAATCTGTTAGGGATCTTGTAAGAAGTAAGCTAAAACTTTAACTTGCTCAAAAAAACCCGTCCTCACCAGAAATGAAGTTATTTGAGTTTTCCATATATTTTGTATTTTATTTCATAATATTAAATAATAAAATAAAATTTATTTGTATTAAGTGATTAAATAATATGATATGAATATTGGATCAAAGTTGATAAGCACTTTGCCAACAATAGTGTTATTTGACGCAACATGGCAAAGTTAATTAGCTTATTTATTGCAATATGTTTCGTAGCCTATTTCATTTTATTACTATGTTCATAAACAACATTAAAAACAAATATGTTAATGGGCATTCAAAGCAATTGCTGCCCATTGTTATTTGTTTAACATTTACAATTCCAACTCTATTTTATAAACAAAATATAATCAATACCAAGAGTCACACCTAAACACAACCTTCAAATCTCCTTACACCACAACACTTAGATAATATTCCTCAAAATTGCTATCATTTAGAGAAAATCAAGTATTTTCAAAATAATCATCATTTTATGATTACGGGATCATGCAAATTAAGATATCCAAGCGTCGCATTCACTTGGCACCTAGGGGTACTCAAGAAGAAATTGTAAAGTAGCTTAGCTACCATCAAGCATAATCCTATTTCTAAATACTATTATATTAAAAGCCCAAGAAGCTTCATTCCTATCCAAAACTTATACACCATATTGTATCGAAAACCTTAATTGCACATGAAATTCATTTAAGGTACAAATATACTATTTATTAAACATTTTCCATCTACAAAATTGCTAAATCAAATATCGTACGGATCACCTAAAATATTTATGCGTTTTGAAAGGAAACTCGTGTGACCATCTAATTCCACCAGAATGGATCAAGACTTAAGCAATCTAACCTTGGACTTGGCTCTCACTTGGAGTTATACATAATCATTGAATGATGGATTCCAACATTTTGTTTCATTTTAGTGAGTGTAATTTATAATGGTTGGTTATCTGAGTCTAAAGAACATTGCCATACCCCATCACCCATGGCCTACAATGCCTCTAATCTCCTAACATCATCACTACTATATTTGAATGATTATGAAGTATCATATATTAGTCCATGAACAAATCGAACTCTAAGTATTCTAGTTTCTATTATTACCCGCACCCACCTTCATATCAAATCCATCCTCATATGAGGATGGGGAAATATGTTTTATCTATTATTCCTCATCATCAATGCTATATTTGAATGATTATGAAGTATCATATAATAGTCCATGAACAAATCGAACTCTAAGTATTCTAGTTTTTTAATTTTATAGGTTAACAAAGAGTCAAACAATTAAACCAAAATCAAATTAAAAAAATATAGTTAATAGCCATTAGAATCAAATAGATAGGAGAGGGATAGACATCAATTACTCATAGAATTTAATAGCACAATAAAGAACATTAATGTGGTGGAGAACACATTCAAAAATTGCAATCAATGGCATCTTGTCCTTTCTAGTTCCAATATGTTGCCGCTTCTCTCTTAGGACCTTAAATCCACTACATAATGTACAGAGACATATACCACAGTGCAAACTACTCCCATTTGGGACTTGATAGTGGTTATATACATGTTGAAACCCTTGGATGTACTTTTGTTTGGAAGTGCCATCCAACATGACCCATAATAGCCCTATAAAAGAACAAAAATGCAAAGTTGAGGAACAATAAAACAACTAGATGAAAAGAAATCAAGTAGACAAAAAATTAATAGCCATTGAAATAAACACATAGGGGAAGAAATAGAACAACATTTTTTACAAAACCCATGTGATATGAAGAAACCCTCACCATTTACAGAATGAGTCTATGCTAACAAGTTTGTCCACAACTACATATAGATTCAATTTCAATTTTTTTTTTGTAAGTTAGTGTTTATATTACCTTCATAAAATAGTGTTCAAAATACATATCATATGACCTGGTGCAAGGCCTACCAAACCTAGAAACTAGAGCCTACATCGGGTCTCTTATAGCAATAATCACATGCCTCGAATGGCCAAAGAAAAATGTCTATGGATTCCAACTTGGTTACATAACCGGTTTGAGTCCAAAACATGCCTATTGATTTCTTAGATTGATGACCAGTGTGAATTCAAAACAAGACTAGTAACTATTAAAACTGAAATTGTGTTATAGACATCAACCATGATAAAAAATGAAATTAAACACCAAAATGACTACTTCCACCTTCGTCGTTGGGAGGAATGTTCCCTGTTGAATCGCATGCACACCGACAGTGAAAAAACATACAAGGTTGACAAGAAGTCTATCCAAAAAGTGAGTCAAGAAGGTTAGAAAGCTTGCAGTCCATCATCTCCTGGTGGAAATTGTGTTCTGCAATGTCTCGACGAAGCTCAAAAATCAGTTGTAGCTTATCTTCTGAGAACCGTCATGGAGAATGCAGCTCAGTCGCCCTATTCAGATTATGCCCCAAAACCTGTGAACTACTAGCAGTGGAATTGTTGTGATGTAGAGCACGAGAAGCCTCGGCGAGGGTCCTTCTTTTTGCAGTGGAATTGAGGCTGCTAAATTTTCTTATAAGTAATCAGAGGGAATTTCTTCCTCTACGAGAGTGACGTAGGCCCAAATATTGTCCTCTTGTTGACTCGTCATAGGGGAATATGAAAGAGGAGAAGATTTAGAAAGGCTATACGGGGGAAGAGGAGAGGAACGACGACCAACTAATCCATGGAAATACCTCGAGCCATGACTGGGTTTTCCTCTTTCACAAGGAATCTTGTTGAGGAAAGGAGCAAAGAACCAGAGGGGGGGCGAGAAAAAACTAGAAACAAGCAAGCGAAAAGAGACTGAGGAGAAGAATCCGGTGATGACCGAGACAAGTTTCCTAGAAGGAGTGAAAGTGAGAATGGATAGGAGCTAGAGCGAAGATAAATTAGCCATGGTGAGGTTTGAGGATAGTAAAAGACCAATTCCACTACCATAAATGACAGTCACCATATATGTACCAGTATAGAGATTTTCGACCTACGAAATGACCTGCAAATTAAGGAAACGCATGAGAACTAGGGCGTGGGAGGGAAGGCAACATAAATGCCTCTTCTTGGGCAGGAGGCCGAGCATGTGGAGGAGACTTCGACGTCCAAGTGTTATGAAAATGTGTCCATAGCTAGGTGGCATCCCATCCGAGGTTCATTTTCATAATGTTAAGGTTAGTGTGTGTGACCAAATTAGACTGACATTATAATAAAATAAAATAAAATAAAATAGTCCTTTTGTGAAAAAATATTTTCCTTAGTATTTACCACATCACTATCACATCTTTTCTTAGTCTTCAATCTACACACAATGAAAGAAATATCCTCCTTACTCAAATCCCTTTCCTCAACCAATATCTACTCCCCTTCCGTAGAAAACCCAACAGAGTTTAATTAGACCCCCTATGCAACATAATACCCCAAGACTGTCCTCCCTCAGAAAACCAATCTTCTCATATCAAGAACCTTCTTCTAGTTACATGAAAAGAAAATCATGCCTCAAGCATATAAATCTTGAAGAAGTGGAAATAAGAAGAGAAAGGTAGATGATTATTCATGCCTTGAAGTAGGATAAACTTCTCCGACGAGAAAAAATTATCAACAAAGAAGAAACCATAAAAGAACTATAATTGGATAAACAATACTAAGCCACCAATTCAGATGATGACACTATCTCTAAGAAAGAGCTTCTTAAAGAGAAAAAAGATGAATAAGTAGAAGAATTAAAGAAAGGAAGATCTCTCTATTGCAAAGAATATCTAGCAGAAATTCCATAGTTAGAAGTGCTCCATAATAATAAATAATCGAAAGGAAATACCTAAGTTAATCAATATCTTGAAAAAGGTGAAAAAACCCTGGCTAGGTCTGAACCGCGAACCAAGCCTCCTTGGTTGGGTTCTGTGCAGACGAGTGTTTAGGATCTCAGGGCCAATGTAAGAGGAGCCGACTTAAGGCTTAGAGCTTCTAGGGATTAGATGGAGGTAGGTTGTCACAATAGGGGGTGCCTCATTTATTGTGGGTGTTCTAGTAGATGTTAGGGTAAATGGCGGTAGCTGTTGAGGGTGATGGAGATGGCCTAGATGACGATTATTGGTGGATTCAGGGGTGCCTACATAAATTGGATGAGGTGTACAGGGAGGAGTTAAGGATGTACCGTCAGTCTTTAAAAAAAAATGGCTTAAGGGCAGGAAGGATGGAGACAGGGCTCATGGATCGTACTACTGTCGGGACAGGTGGTGAATTTGAGTGTGGAGCGAAGGACATTTGTATTATCAAGATTATCAATGAGCTTTTTTCTCGGGAAGAAAACAGAGGAGGCGGCACATGCGATCTTCCGAGTAATATTCCACTACACTCTACGTGGACGATTATGGAGGGAGATCATTATAGCTAGGGTCCATAGGAGGGAGGGGTGGTGGAAAATGGTGTAGAACAGAGAGTGGAGACAGAGACCTCACTTGTAGAAGCGGGGAGGAGAAATATGAGTGGTTCTGAGAGTAAAAGGGTTGTAGTTTTGGAGCCATAGGTTAGAGGAGATGGTTTATTACGAGACACGAAAGTAGGGAGATGAGGCGTGTGGCCTGAGACAGAAGGGTCACAGACTTACATTTTTGTTAGGGGAAGTACAGCTAGAAATTTAGAAACTAGAGAGGAGGGACCTGATTCTATAGGGACTTTTGATATTAGAAGTGTGGGGGGGGTGAAGTCATAGTCTGGCCTAAAGGCTTGGAGGGTCAAACAATCAAAGCCGTATGTTACTCTTGGTAGGGATATCGAGATGGAGGAAGTTTCAGTTTGCCCTGAGTGCCGACTTGTAGATAGATTCGGTTATTGGTCTGTGGCGGCCAGGGATATACACAAATGGACTGAAGATTCATGGCAGCCAATGTTGGGATACTTACGATAGGTCTACATATTGACAAAAGGATGGTTTTGTTTCCTATTTAATACCTCGGAGGATGCGGAGGAGATGCTGAAAAGAGTATGGGTGGTAAATAATGGAAGTCTCATGCTTAAAAAGTGGAACTGTGCATTTGACCCGGAGAAGGAACACATCCGTTTTAGGAATCTATGGGTATTGTTTCCTAGCTTTCCATTAGCTTTATGGAACATAGAGGCATTCAAGGCAATAGGTAATACACTCAAAAAATTCCTTCATGCAGATATAAGTTTACTAACAGGTAAAGACAGGAGGATGGGGAAAATGTTGGTAGAAACTGACCTAAATGAAGGAAATGGATATAGTTTGGAGAGGGATGGTGTACCAATAGAAGCTGGACTATTTGGGTGTCCTGTTCATGTGTGCAGTTAGTAAAGAATTATGGCACCTGCAACATCAATGCTCTGGGACGCAGAAGAAAATGATACCAGACTGAATTGGAATGAAGCATGGTGTGGAGGTGGCCTTACAACCAATAGTCCCAAATCCAACCTCGGAAAGCGATATAGTTGATGGTAAGCTATTTCTACCGAGTTCTAATATATCTTCCTTGTTTTTTGTCTTTAATAAAAGTAGGCGACATGATGCAAGAATGGAGTCTAAACAAATTGAGTTAGATACGAAGGAAGAGTTAGGTTTCAATTGTAACCTTTCAAATGAAGTTTTACTTGAGTATTTTAGGGTTATGTGGGGGGAGGAGACCCAGGAAGAATTTTCAGCTGTGCCATTGGGAAACAGTCCTACCAGTGTGGATGAGAGGTAGGATTGTCTAGGGAGGGTGTCGGAAGAGGAGACAGTAGGGGTTTCTGGAGGAGGGGGGAGTTTTGAACTAGCACTGGTGACTATGAATTAGCTAAGTGTTGTGGGGGGGAAGGGGGATTTGGCTAGTCCTAGAGGTACAACAAAAAGTGTGGATGAAGCCTGTTTATACTTGGAAGGGGATACTTGTATCTCTGGGAATAAGGTGGAGAGGGAGGTTTTGCGGAGAGGAATTTTTATAGTTGGTTTGGGGGGTGAGTGTAGCCCGACTTTTCCATTTCTGACATTAACTAGAATGATTGGGTCACCTGCGAAGGCAAGGAGCTCAGATTTCCATAGAAATGCTGGGACAAACCCCGTTACTTTGACTAGTGTAGGATCAGAGGAACAGGCGGAGAATGCATCTCTAATTTCTATGGATTCTAAAAAATGTGGGGATGGTGTTGGATGTCTTGTTTCTTTGAGATCAGATTGCTAAAGAACTCTTGTGATAAACCTGGTTGCTTTGACTAGTGTAGGATCAAAGGAGTAGGCAGAGACTGCATCGTTAATGGTAACAGATGCTAAAAATTGTGGGGTTGGTGATGGGTGTCTTGCTTCTCTGAGTGCTAAACATCAGTCTGAAATGATTGTTCTTCCTAAGATAGATGAGTCTCTTATAACGAGAATGATTGGGTCTCATGTGAAGGCACGGATCTCGGGTTTCCAAAGAATTGTTGTGACAAACCCCGATGCTTTGTCTAGTGTAGGATCAGAGGAGTGGGTGACGACTACATCCTTAATTGTAACAGTTTATAAAAACTGTGGGGTTGGCGTTGGGTGTATTTCTACTATGAGTGATAAACAACAGTATGAAATGACTATACCTTCTAAGATAGATGAGGTGCTTATAACGTTCATACCTTCTTATAAATAAGTTCTTAACTGGTCTCCATTGCTCTAGGGGAGGTATTTTACCCTTGAATGTAGAAAGGAATTTGAAGGAAGAGACTGGTAGGAAAGTTCCTTCTCTTAAATCGGTGGGAGAGGCTTCACTCATAAAAGGGGTTGTCCATGGAGGAACGGAAAAATATTTTTCTCCTCTTAAAACTAGAAGTGCAAGGAAGCTATGGAAAGATAAGGAGTCATATTTCATTACAAATTCCTTGATGACAGATGGTCCATGGGCGCTTAGAGCTCAGAAATCCCTAGAGAGGGTAAAAAAATGATAATAGAAACCCTAAACGTTAGGGGAGTGGGGGGAACTCCAAAGCACTTAGCCCTCAAAAGGTTCCTAGCTTTAATTAAATCGCATGTGCTACTTGTTCAGGAAACTATGGTTAGTGAAACAAAATCAAGAGTTACTTTTATCAAACTTCTCCCTAATTGGTATGTTTGTGGGGTGGATTATTTTGTACTATCAGGCAGGTTACTTGTAACATCCCCAGCCACCAACAGGCCGGACAATGCCACTACTTTGGAATATACACTTATATATAATATGCATTAAATCAAATTAACACATTTAACATAGAGTTACTACCATCATATAGACTTAAATAGAATTAACAACAATTCATACATGCAACGAAATACATGAAAACATACAAGCATCATAGACATGCATAATATATAAATTAAGAACATAAATAATACTTATCTTTTAAACTGGAGTAAATCCACCAACTACGTGTAGACCTTCCATGAACCTCCCATCTTTAGACCACACTACTCATCACACTCAGCAGTGGGTCACCCCCGAGCTGAGACTAAGCTCCACCCAGGGCAAGGGAATCTTAGACTAGGTTGAGGTACAGGAAAACTGCACAATGCAACTGGAAAGATTCTCTCAAGGAGCCTTCTTACACCCACTACTCACGGAATCTCATTCCCCACATGCATGTTCCACCTGGGAGTATACACTTGCACAAGAAAATTCCATCGGTTTCTTCACCTCCCTCTCTGGGTCTCAACAACAGGCTGAATCAGGAATTCTCACAGCTCTATAGCTAGTGTTGGACTATCTTTAGGATAAAACCACTTCCCATCAGACTGTCTCTCACCTAGAGAGAGCTACTCACATGCCTGACAAACTGGCTCTTCTACCACGGGCCTGACAACCCGCTTCTTCAGCACACTCCTGGAATCAACTCCAACCAAGTGAGGACAACAACAATGCTTCAACACTCATTCACACAGGGATGAAAGCAGCAACAACATATGGGAATGACACTGCAGGAGGCAACAAACCACGCTAAAATGTGACTCAGCTAAAGTGATTACCCAGGTGTCGGGTTCCTCAGAAGACACATAATGGATCACGGATTTTGGGTGTCATGTGCATGCATGAATATTGCAAAGGTCAAATATAGAGACCACATGATTCATAGGAATACACCGGTCGGCTTCACGGTTATGGTTTTCACGAATGCATGCGGGTATGCAGAGGACACTCGCGGAGACTCTACCCAATTCACAGAGGCTGGAAAATGGTAAGTCAACTTCACAAGAGACACGGATCATTCCCGATTGTCCCTCCATTCAAGATGCGTGACCAGAGCAAAAAAATTAGAGGTCGATGATGGAGGTCTCAGGTTCAGACGGGGGATCGAGCAACTGGCAGAACGAACCCCCAACACGGCTCAACTCAATAGCTTTAACTGCATCTGCCCAGGTCAACACTTATCTTCCTGGATCTGCATGCACTACATTTGCATTTGTTCCCCTTTCCCAGGAACTTAGGATAACACGCATCAATTTTCCACCTTAGCCTTTACAAAATAATAATAAATTATTATCCCCTTTAGAGGTAACCCCCCTAGCTTATCCCCTAGGCCCAAACACTTATCCTCCTCCCTTACCTAACCTTGTGAAAGATTAGTCCCCCATCACTCTTTCTTCTTGGTCGGTCTGCAAACAGTGATGTTTAATATTTATTAATGCTATACATAATTACATATACAAAAATAGGCTCCTGGCCTTTAACACTTAGGCTCTCCGGCCTAATAAACACATAAGCTCACCAACTTATCAACACTCGGCTCACTAGCCTACAAAACATGATTACAATTCATAAATACAATTGGGGCTTGTCCTTGGGGATATTACAATCGCCTCCCCTTATTTTTGCATTTTTCTCAATGCAACTCTTTACACATCATCAACAAGATTTCCAAAATCTTCAAAAAGATGCAGGTATTCTGCCCGCATAGCATCCTCATGCTCCCATGTCATGTCCTCAGGACCATACCAGGTCCACGAGACCTTTACAAGCCCTATGGCTCGATTCCTGAGATGCTTGCTCTTTCAGGTCCAATATGCGCACAAGATGCACTTGCAAGATGCCTTTTTACTCCACTTGAATCATATTCCAATCAATAACATGATTAGCATCGGGTATAAATTTCTTAATCAATGAAACATGAAACACATTATGTATAGTCATGGATGCAGTTAATGAAAGCATATATGCAATGTATATATATGTATATACAAGAAATTCTAATAGAATTATAACCTGTATACAACATACACAACATACAATAAATAGAGAATTGTACTTATCTTTTTATTGAGAAGGCCTTCCACATCAACATGGTCTAGACCAAGGTACCAAACCTCAACAACACTCCAACCAACCAAACCTCAGTAGCACTCCAACCAATAGTCTCTCATTCCCCACATGCCTGTCCCACCCCTGGAAGGTACACCTTCACTATCACACAATCCATCGACTGCTACACCTCCCTTTCCTTGGGCTTCAACAACAGGCCAGACCGAAAGTTTCAGAGCACCGTGGCTTGAGGAGTTCCAACTACCCTCAGAGGTATCTGATCAACATCTTCTCGAGATACTCTTTTTAGTCAACATTCTAACTTTAATCAACATCATCTCATATCCATCACCCACATGTAGTTATCATGAGAAAACATAAAATAATTCATTTAGGTACTCCAATTAGTGCAAAAGGGAATTCAACGTTTTCCCCAAAACATGAAATTCTATTTCATAATTCAGCTTGGTTGTTTCCATATTATGAATGCAACCATTCTTGTGGTTTTCCACAGGAACCATACTGCATGCCATTTTTCCTATAATGCTTCATCTTGCATACAGCCAACAAATTGTCAGTATTTGTTGTACATCATATTCAATTGCAATATGTACAAAATCTTATGCAGTGATATTAGAATTTCCTGTAGCTAGCAATTCAATCACAATTACCCAACAATTTAATAAACTAGAATGACTTGTCATTCTATGCATATGAATGTTCACAGTAATATCTGTAAGTTCATTACTTCTTTTTCTGAACAAGAAAAATTCCTGTAGTCAATGCTCATGTGACTACTTGACTTGCAAATTTCC
>JASDQU011442673.1:11583-23409 GCA_032191745.1 Picea mariana | reverse complement strand
TATATACCAAGGAGACATTTTCATTTTGAATCATCTTGGACTTGAACATTTAAGTGGGGTAAAAGGAGGTTGCCCCCTCGAAGAGGCTTATTATCTGAAATTATCTTTTTTTCAAGGCGTTGAGTACTTTTCCTGAGGTTTTTCTATGCTATATTGATGTTTGGTTCTTAACATAGACTCACTCAGAATACTTGGAGGGTTGCCCACTACTCAGTGAGGTAACTTGCACCAGGGCATTAGTTCATTAAGAAGGTTGTCAACATAAATTTCCCACCTGCCGAAACTCAACCCCTTCCCGCATCGATTCTGCGATGTTGGATTCCGTCACCAACTAGCGCTTCTTTGTGAGAAGCTTTGTTTGCATGCTCGACTCCTAGATTAATTAGCGTGTGTTGTTTTTTCTCCTTAGTTGGCCTTAGGATTGAGTTTGTCTCTAATGGAATCAGTTTCAGATTAATTCCTCATTTTATCAATACAAAATATGGATACAATTAAAATAAAAGGTAATAAAGAGGTAACAAATAGCTCATACCTAAATTACGTCTTATAATCCTCCAACATTGTTATTTACACTTAATGCAACAGACACCAAAAAGAATGGTTTAAACAAGTTCAATGGAGAATGTTATTGGAAAATTGAAAATATTATCATAAACCCACATCTCACATATTTGTACATGCACCATAGATTCACAATCTTTCATGAAGAGGTCCAGGAGAAATGCCTCCATGCAAAATTGTCCACTACTTCTGAGGGCTTGGCACCTAGGAGTGAGGGGTTCTCTAGCTGAATATTATCCTAGGAATCCATTGGAGTCAACGATTCCTCAATCTGAGTCTCGATTTTCGTTTTATGCCCAGTTGCAAGTTGCATCCCAAACCATTTCGAGGACTCTTGGGAATTCCTCCTCGGGGCATGAAAGCCTAACAGAGAATCATTTTTGAGATCCATGAGATTTTTCATGACGTTTTAGGCATGCATTAGGTGACAACATTGTCCTTTCACTCCCGAGGCATGGTTTCGTAAATTAGACCCCTAAATCCAAATGTTGCATTGCTTCTTACTGAGAAAAGCACTAGTTATCGAAATCGATGAAAAAAGCAACTTCCGAGCAGTTGTAACTAGGAGTGAGGGGTTCTCTAGCTAAAATCCTATTCAAAGAATTCAGCAGAGAGGATGGTTCCTCAATTTGAGACTCGATTTTCATTTTATACCCAATAGCAATCCACATCCCAACCCATTTCGGGGACTCTTGGCCAATTCCCACTCAGGGCATAAAAGACTAACGGAGAAACATTTTTTATTTCTGTGAGATCCTGTAAGATTTTTTATGCATGGAATAGGTGATGAAATTATCAATCCACTCTCGAGGCATGGTTTGGTAAATTTGACCCTTAATCCAAATGTTGCATTGCTTCAAACTGAGAAAAACACTAGTTCTCGAAATCAATGATTAAAGCAACTTTTGAGGCATGGAAACCATGAGTGAGGGGTGCTCTAGATGAAATCCTATCCCATAAATTCATCAGAGTTGATGGTTCCTCAATCCGAGTCTCGATATTCATTATATGCCCAGTTGCAAGTCGCATCCCAAACCATTTCGGGGACTCTTGGGAATTCCTCCTCGGAGCATAAAAGCCTAACAGAGAATCATTTTTGAGATCCATGAGATTCTGCATGATGTTTTAGGCATGCATTAGGTGACAACATTGTCCTTTCGCTCCCAAGGCATGGTTTCGTAAATTAGACCCCTAAATCCAAATGTTGCATTGCTTCTTACCGAGAAAAGCACTAGTTATCGAAATCGATGAAAAAAGCAACTTCCGAGCAGTTGGAACTGGGAGTGAGGGGTTCTCTAGCTAAAATCCTATTCAAAGAATCCAACAGAGAGGATGGTTCCTCAATCTGAGACTCGATTTTCATTTTATACCCAGTATAAATCCGCATCCCAACCCATTTCGGGGACTCTTGGCCAATTCCCACTCAGGGCATAAAAGACTAACGGAGAAACATTTTTTATTTCTGTGAGATCCTGTAAGATTTTTTAGGCATGGAATAGGTGACGATATTATCAATCCACTCTCGAGGCATGGTTTGGTAAATTTGACCCTTAATCCAAATGTTGCATTGCTTCAAACTGAGAAAAACACTAGTTCTTGAAATCAATGATTAAAGCAACTTTTGAGGCATGGAAACCGTGAGTGAGGAGTTCTCTAGATGAAATCCTATCCCATAAATTCATCAGAGTTGATGGTTCCTCAATCCGAGTCTCGATATTCATTATATGCCCAGTTTCAAGTCACATCCCAAACCATTTCAAGGACTCTTGGCCAATTGCTCCTAAGGGTATAAAAACCTAACGGAGAAGCATTTTTGAGTTCCGTGAGATGCTGATAGATTTTTTAAGCATGCACTAGGTGAATATATTTTCCATCCACTCCCAAGGCACATTTTCATAAATTGGACCCGTTAATCCAACAATGTATTTTTGCTTCAAACTGAGCAAAACACTAGTTCTCGAAATCAATGAGTAAATAAATTTCTGAGTCATGGAACCCGAGAGTGAGGGGTGCTCTAGAAAAAATCCTATCCTAGGAATCCTTCAGAGTCGGTGGTTCCTCAATCCAAGTCTTGGTTTTTGTTTTATTCCCAGTTCCATGTCGCATCCCAAACCATTTCAGGAACTCTTGGCAATTCCTCCTTGCGGCATAAAAGCCTAACGGAGCAACATTTTTGAGATCCATGAGATTTGACATGCTTGTTTAGGCATGGAATATGTGACCAAATTGTCCATTCTCTCCGGAGGCATGGTTTTGTAAATTGGACCCCCAAATCCAAATGTTGCATTGCTTCTTACTGAGCAAAGCACTCGTTATCGAAATCGATGAAAAAAACAACTTCCGAGGGGTTGGAACCAAGAGTGAGGGGTGCTCTAGCTAAAATCCTATGCAAGGAATCTATCAGAGATGATGGTTCCTCTATCCAAGACTCGGTTTTCATTTTATGCCCAGTTGCAAGTCACATCCCAAACCATTTCGAGGACTCTTGGCCAATTTCTGCTGAGGGCATAAAATACTAATGGAGCAACATTTTTTATTTCTGTGAGATGTTGCAAGTTTGTTTACGCATGGACTAGGTGACCAAATTATCCATCCACTACCGAGGCATGGTTTCGAAAATTGGACCCTTAATCCAAATGTTGCATTGCTTCAAACTGACCGAAACACTACTTCTCAAAATCAATGATTAAAGCAACTTCCGAGGCATGGCACCCGTGAGTGAGGGGTGATATAGATGAACGCCTATCACAGGAATCCATTGGAGTTGACGGTTCCTCAATCAGAGTCTTGACATTCATTATATGTCCAGTTTCAAGTCGCAACCCAAACCATTTTGGGAACTGTTGTCGAATTTCTCCTGAGGCCATAAAAACCCAACGGAGTAGCATTTTTCAGTTCTGTGAGGTGGTACAAGATTTTTTAGGTGTGAACTAGGTGACTATATTTTGCATCCGCTCCCAAGGCGCAGTTTCATATATTGGACCCCTTAATCCAACGATATTTTTTTTCTTCAAACTGAGAAAAACACTAGTTCTCGAACTCAATGAGTAAAGAAACTTCTGAGGCATGGCACCTAGGAGTGAGGAGTGCTCTAGCTAAAATCCTATCCTAGGAATCCATCGGAGTCGACAATTCCTCAATCCGAGTCTCGGTTTTCATTTTATTCCTGGTTGCAAGTTGCATCCCAAACAATTTCGAGGACTCTTGGGAATTCCTCCTCGGGGCATAAAAGCCTAACGAAGAATCATTTTTGAACTCTATGATATTCTTCATCCTTGTTTAGGCATATACTAGGTGACAATATTGTCCATCTACTCCCGAGTCATGGTTTCGTAAATTGGACCCCTAAATCCAAATGTTGCATTGCTTCTTACTGAGCATAGCACTAGTTATCAAAATCGATGAAAAAAAAAACTTCTGAGGGGTTGGAACTAGGAGTGAGGGGTGCTCTAGCTAAAATCCTATTCCATGAATCAAACATAGATGAAGGTTCCTCAATTCGAGACTCAGTCTTCGTTTTATGCCCAGTTGCAAGTTGCATCCCAAACCATTTCAGGGACTCTTGGCCAATTCCCGCTCGGGGAATAAAAGACTAGCGGAGCAACATTTTTGAGTTTCATGAGATGCTGCAAGATTTTTTAGGCATGGACTAGGTGACCAAATTATCCATCCACTCCTGAAGCATGGTTTGGTAAATTGGACTCTTAATCCAAATGCTTCATTCCCCCAAACTAAGAAAAACACTATTTCTCGAAATCAATGATTAAACCAACTTCTGAGGCATGGAACCCATGAGTGATGGGTTCTCTAGATGAAATCCTATCCCAAGAATCGATTGGAGTTGAGGGTTCCTCAATTCGAGTCTGGATATTCATTATATGGCTAGTTGCAAGTTGCATCCCAAACCCTTTTGGGGACTCTTGGCCAATTGCTCCTAAGGACATGAAAACCTAGCGGAGAAGCATTTTTGAGTTCTCTGAGATGATGCAAGATTGTTTAGGAGTGGAATAAGTGACTATATTTTCCATCCTCTCCTGAGGCATAGTTTCGTAAATTGAACCCCTTAATCCAACAATTTTTTTTTCTTCAAACTAAGCAAAACACTAGTTCTCGAAATCAATGAGTAAAGAAACTTCTAAGAGATGGCACATGGGAGTGAGGGGTGCTCTAGCTGAAATACTATACTAGGAATCCATCAGAGTTGATGGTTCCTCAATCTGAGTCTCGATTTTCGTTTTATGCCTAGTTGCAAGTTGCATCCCAAACCATTTCGGGGGACTCTTGGAAATTCCTCCTCATGGCATTAAAGCCTAATGGAGAAGAATTTTTGAGCTCCATGAGATTCTTCATGCTTTTTTAGGCATCGAATAGATTACCACATTGTCCATCATCTCTCGAGGCATGGTTTCGTAAATTGGACCCCTAAATTCAAATGTTGCATTGCTTATTACTAAGCATAGCACTAGTTATTGAAATCGATGAAAAAAACAACTTCCGAGGGGCTGGAACTGAGAGTGAGTGGTGCTCTAGCTAAAATCCTATACGAGGAATCCAACAGAGATGACGGTTCGTCAGTCTGAGACTCGGTTTTCATTTTATGTCCAGTTGCAAGTCGCATCCCAAACCATTTCGTGGACTCTTGGCCAATTCCCGCTTAGGGCATAAAAGACTAACAGAGAAACATTTTTGAGTTCCGTGACATGCTGCAAGCTTGTTTAGGCATGGAATAGGTGACCAAATTATCCATCTTCTCCCGAGGCATGGTTTGGTAAATTGGACCCTTAATCCAAATGTTGCATTGCTTCAAACTGAGCAAAACACTAGTTCTCAATATCAATGATTAAAGAAACTTCTGAGGCATGGAACCTGTGAGTGAGGATTTCTCTAGATGAAATCCTATCCAAAGAATCCATCAAATTCAATGGTTCCTCAATCTGAGTCTCGATATTTGTTATATGCCCAGTTGCAAGTCTTATCCCAAACCATTTCGGGGACTCTTGGGCAATTGCTCCCGAGGGCATAGAAACATAACGATGCAACATTTTTTAGTTCTATGAGATGCTGCAAAAATTTTTAGGCATGGAATAGGTGACTATATTTTCCATCCGCTTCTGAGGCACAGTTTCGTAAATTGGACCCCTTAATCCAACAATTTATTTTTACTTCAAACTGAGAAAAACACTAGTTCTCGAATTCAATGTGTAAAGAAACTTTCAAGGCATGGAACCCAGGAGTGAGGAGCGCTCCATCTTAAATCCTATCCTAGAAATCCATCGGAGTCGATGGTTCCTCAGTCTGAGTATCATTTTTTGTTTTATGCCCAGTTGCAAGTCACATCGCAAATCATTTTGGGTACTCCTAACAATTCTTCCTCAGGGCAGAAAATCCTAATGGAGTATAAATTTTGATATCCATGAGATTATGCATGCTTGTTTAGGCATCAAATAGGTGACCACATTGTCCATTCACTCTTGAGGCATGGTTTCGTAAATTAGACCCCTAAATGCAAATGTTGCATTGCTTCTTACTGAGCAAAGCACTAGTTATCGAAATCGATGAAAAGAACAACTTCCAAGGGGTTGGAACCAGTACTTAGGGGTTCTATAGCTAAAATTCTATGCCAGGAATCCAACAAAGATTATGGTTCCTCAATCCGAGAATCGGTTTTCGTTTTATTCCCAGTTGAAAGTAGCATCCCAAACCATTTCAGGGACTCTTGTCCAATTCCTGCTCAGGGCATAAAAGACTAACAGAGAAACATTTTTCAGTTCTGTGCAATGCTGCAATCTTGTTTAGGCATGTACTACGTGACCAAATTTTCCATCCTCTACCGAGGCATGCTTTCATAAATTAGACCCTTAATCCAAATGTTGCATTGCTTCAAACTGAGAAAAACACTAGTTCTCGAAATCAATGATTAAAGAAACTTCTGAGGCATGGCACCCATGAGTGAGGGGTGATCTAGATGAAATCCTATCCCAGGAATCCATAGGAGTTGATGGTTCTACAATCCGAGTCTCGATATTCGTTATATGCCTAGTTGCAAGTCGCATCCCAAACCATTTCGGGGACTCTTGGCCAATTTCTCTTGAGGGCATAAAAACCTAACGTAGTAGCATTTTTGAGTTTTGTGAGATGATGCAAGATTGTTTAGGCATGGACTAGGTGACTATAGTTTGCAGCTGCTATTGCAACCGCTCCCAAGGCAAGGTTTCATAAATTAGACCCCTTAATCCAACATTGTTTTTTTGCTTCAAACTAAGCAAAACACTAGTTCTTGAAATCAACGAGTAAAACAACTTTTGAGGAATGGTAGCTGGGAGTGAGCGGTGCTCTAGCTGAAATCCTATCCCAGGAATTGATCGAAGTTGGCGGTTCTTCAATAAGAGTCTCAATTTTTTTTTTATTCCCTGTTGCAATTCGCATCCCAAACCATTTCGGGGACTCTTGGGAATTCCTCCTCGAGGCATAAAAGCCTAAGGAAGCAACATTTTTGAGCTCCCTTAGATTCTGCATGCTTTTTAAGGCATGGACTAGGTGACCACATTGTCCATCCTCTCTCGAAGCATGGTTTCATAAATTGGACCCCTAAATCCAAATGTTTCATTGCTTCTTAATGAGAATAGCACTAGTTATCGAAATCAATGAAAACAACAACTTCCAAGGGGTTGGAACTAGGAGTGAGGGGTGCTCTAGCTAAACTCCTATGACAAGAATCCAACAGAGATGACGGTTCCTTAATCTAAGACTCGGTTTTCATTTTATTCCCAGTTGCAAGTTGCATCCCAAACCATATAGGGAATCTTGGCCAATTCTCGCTCAGGGCATAAAAGACTAACGGTGCAACATTTTTGAGTTTCAGGAGATGCTGCAAGCTTGTTTAGGCATTGACTAGGTGATTGATGGGTGCTCTAGATGAAATCCTATCCCAGGAATCCATCGGATTCTACGGTTCCTCAATCCGAGTCTCAATATTCGTTATATGCCCAGTTGCAAGTCGCGTCCCAAATCGAGCATCATGTTTGAGTTGTATGAGATACTGCAAGATTGTTTAGGCGTTGAATAGGTGACTATATTTTCCATCCGCTCCTGAGGCACGGTTTCGTAAATTGGACCCCTTAATCCAACAATGTTTTTTTGCTTCAAACTCAGCAAAACACTAGTTCTCAAAATCAAAGAGTAAAGAAACTTTCGAGGCATGGTACCCAGGAGTGAGGGGTTCTCTAGCTAAAATCCTATGCCAGGAATCCATTGGAGTCACCGGTTCCTTAATCCGAGTCTCAAGTTTTGTTCTATTCCCAATTGCAAGTTGCATCCCGAACCATTTCGGGGACTCTTAGGAATTCTTCCTCGGGGCATAAAATCCTAACGGAGAAACATTTTTGAGCTCCATGAGATTTTGCATGCTTTTTTAGGCATGTACTAGGTGATCACATTGTCCATCCACTCCCGAGGCATGGTTTTGTAAATTGGACCCCTACTCCAAATGTTGCATTGCTTCATACTGAGTAGAGCACTAGTTATCGAAATCAATGAAAAAAACAACTTTTGACGGGTTGGAACCAGGAGTGAGGGGTTCTCTAGCTAAAATCCTATGCCAGGAATCCAACAAAGATGACGATTCCTCAATCCGAGACTTGGTTTTCATTTTATGCCCAGTTTCAAGTCGCATCCCAAACCATTTCAGGGACTCTTGGCCAATTCCTGCTCGAGGCATAAAAGACTAACAGAGCAACATTTTTGAGTTTCGTGAGTTGTTGCAAGCTTGTTTAGGCATGGAATACATGGCCAAATTATCCATTCACTCCTAAGGAATGGTTTGGTAAATTGGACCCTTAATCCAAATGTTGCATTTCCCCAAACTGAGAAAAACACTAATTCTCAAAATCAATGATTAAATCAACTTCTGAGGCATGGCACCCATGAGTGAGTGGTTCTCTATATGAAATCCTATCCCAGGAATCCATCAAAGTCAACGGTTCCTAAATCTGAGTCTCGATATTCATTATATGCCTAGTTGCAAGTCGCATCCCAAACCATTTCAAGGACTCTTCACCAATTGCTCCTGAGGGCATAAAAACCTAATGGAGAAGCATTTTTGAGTTCCATGAGATGCTGCAATATTGTTTAGGTGTGGACTAGGTGACTATATTTTCCATCTGCTCCCAAGGCACGGTTTCATAAATTGGACCCCTTAATCCAACAATGTTTTTTTGCTTCAAACTGAGCAAAACACTAGTTCTCGAAATCAATGGGTAAAGAAACTTTCGAGGCATGGCACCCAGTAGTGAAGGGTGCTCTAGATGAAATCCTATACTAGGAATCTATGAGAGACAATTGTTCCTCAATCCGAGTCTCGGTTGTCATTTTATGCCTAGTTGCAAGTCGCATCCCAAACCATTTCGGGACTCTTGGTAATTCCTCCTTGAGGCATAAAAGCCTAACGAAGTATTATTTTTGAGCTCCATGATATTTTGCATGCTTGTTTAGGCATGGAATAGGTGACCACATTGTCCATCCGCTCCTAAGGCATGGTTTCGTAAATTGGACCCCTAAATCCAAATGTTGAATTGCTTCTTACTGAGCAAAGCACTAGTTATCAAAATCGATGAAAAAATAACTTCCGAGGGGTTGGAACTAGGAGTGAGGGGTTCTCTAGCTAAAATCTTATGCCAGGAATAAAAAAGAGATGAGGGTTCCTCAAACTGAGACTCGGTTTTCATTTTATGCCTAGTTGCAAGTCGCATCCCAAACCATTTCGGGTACTCTTGGCCAATTCCCTCTCAGGGCAAAAAGGACTAAGGGAGCAACATTTTTGTGTTTCGTGAGATGATGCAAGATGTTTTAGGCATGGACTAGGTGAAAAAATTATCTATCCACTCTTGAGGCATGATTTGGTAAATTGGACCCTTAATCCAAATGTTGCATTCCTCCAAACTGAGCAAAACACTAGTTCTCGAAATCAATGATTAAAGCAACTTCTGAGCCATGGCACCCATGAGTGAGGGGTGATCTAGATGAAATATTGTCCCAAGAATCCATTGGATTCGATGGTTCCTCAATCCGAGTCTCGATATTCATTATATGCCCAGCTGCAAGTCGCATCCCAAAACATTTCAGGGACTCTTGGCCAATTGCTCCTGAGGGCATAAAAACCTAACGTAGCAACATTTTTGAGTTCTGTGAGATCATGCAAGATTTTTTTGGTGTGGAATAGGTGACTATATTTTCCATCCTCTCCCGAAGCACGGTTTCGTAAATTGGACCCCTTAATCCAACAATGTTTTCTTGTTTCAAACTGAGAAAAACACTAGTTCTCGAAATCAATGAGTAAAGCAACTTCTAAGGCATGGAACCTAGGAGTGAGGGGTGATATATCTGAAATCCTATCCCAAGAATCCATCGGAGTCGACGGCTCCTAAATTCGAGTCTCAATTTTTATTTTATGCCGAGCTGCAAGTCACATCCCAAACCATTTTGGGGTCTCTTGGCTACTCCTCCTCGGGGCATAAAAGCCTAACAGAGCAGCATTTTTGAGCTCCATGAAATTTTGCATGCTTGTTTAGGAATGAAATAGATGACCACATTTTCCATCCGCTCTGCAGCTAAAATCCCATGTCAAGAATCCAATATAGACAACGGTTCCTCAATCCGAGACTCGGTTTTCATTTTATGCCCAATTGCAAGTCGCATCCCAAACCATTTCGGGGACTCTTGGCCAATTCCCGCTCAAGGCATAAAAGACTAATGGAGCAACATTTTTGAGTTCTGTGACATGATGCAAGTTGTTTTAGGCATGGACTAAGTGACCAAATTATCTATCCTCTCCGGAGGCATGGTTTGGTAAATCAGACCCTTAATCCAAATGTTTCATTGCTTCAAACTGACAAAAACAATAGTTCTCTAATTCAATGATTAAAGCAACTTCTCAAGCATGGAACCTCTGAGTGAGGCTTTCTCTAGAGAAAATGCTATCCCAGGAATCCATCAAAGTCGATGATTCCTCAATCCAAGTCTCGATATTCGTTATATACTCGGTTCCAAGTCGCATCACAAACCATTTTGGGGACTCTTGGCCAATTGCTCCTGAGGGCATAAAAACCTACCCAAGAAGCATTTTTGAGTTCCGTGAGATGCTGCAACATTTTGTAGGCATGGACTAGGTGACTATATTTTCCATCCACTCCTGAGGAACGGTTTCGTAAATGGGACCCCTTAATCCAACAATGTTTTTTTGCTTCAAGATGAGAAAAACACTAGTTCTTGAAATCAATGAGTAAAGAAACTTCAAAGTCAAGCACCTGGGAGTGAGGGGTGCTCTAGCTAAAATCATATCCCAGGAATCCATTGGAGTCAACGGTTCCTCAATCCGAGACTCAATTTTCATTTTATGCCCAGTTGCAAGTCGCATCCCAAACCATTTCAGGGACTCTTGGCCAATTCCCGCCCAGGGCAAAAAGCAATAACGGAGCAACATTTTTGAGTTCCATGAGATGTTGCAATCGTGTTTAGACATGGACTAGGTGACCAAATTATCCATTATCTACCAAAGTATGGTTTCATAAATTAGACCCTTAATCCAAATGCTACATTGCTTGAAACTAAGCAAAACACTAGTTCTCAAAATCAATGATTAAAGAAACTTTTGAGGCATGGAACCCATGTGTGAGGGGTGCTCTAGATGAAATCCTATCCTAGGAGTCGATCGGAGTTGACAGTTCCTCAATCAAAGTCTCTATATTCGTTAAATGCCCAGTTGAAAGTTGCATCCCAAACCATTTCAGGGACTCTTGGCCAATTGCTCCTGAGGGCATAAAACCCTAACGGAGAAGCATTTTTGAGTTCAATGAGCTGCTGCAAGATTTTTTAGGAATGGAATATGTGACTATATTTTTCATCCTCTCCTGAGGCATGATTTTGTAAATTTTACCCCTTAATCCAACAATGTTTTTTTGCTTCGAACTGAGAAAAACACCAGTTCTCGAAATCAATGAGTAAAGCAAATTCCGAGGCATGGCACCTAGGAGTGAGGGGTTCTCTAGCTGAAATTCTATCCCAGGAATCCATTAGAGTTGACGGTTCCTCAATCTGAGTCTCGATTTCATTTTATTCTCAGTTGCAAGTCGGATCCCAAACCATTTCAGGGGCTATTGGGAATTCCTCCTCGGGGCAGAAAAGCCTAACAGAGGAATATTTTTGAGCTCCATGAGATTTTGCATGCTTGTTTAGGCATGTACTAGGTGACCACATTGTCCATCCGCTCCC
>JASDQU011442673.1:0-10052 GCA_032191745.1 Picea mariana | reverse complement strand
CAAGTCGCATCCCAAAACATTCCGGGGACTCTTGGCCAATTTCTCCTGAGAGCATAAAAACCTAACGTAGAAGCATTTTTGAGTTCCATGAGATACTTCAAGATTGTTTAGGCCCAGAATAGGTGACAATATTTTTCATCCTCTCCCAAGGCACGGTTTCGTAAATTGGACCCCTTAATCCAACAATGTTTTTTTGCTTCAAACTAAGAAAAACACTAGTTCTTGAAATCAATGAATAAAGCAACCTCCGAGGCTTGGAACCCTGGAGTGAGGGGTGATCTAGATGAAATCCTATCCTAGGAATCTATCAGATTTGACGGTTTCTTGATATGAGTCTCGGTTTTCATTTTATGCCCAATTGCAAGTCGCATCCCAAACCATTTCGAGGACTCTTGGCAATTCCTCCGCGGGGCATAAAAGCCTAATGGAGCAACATTTTTGAGCTCGATCAGATTTTGCATGCTTGTTTAGGCATGGAATAGGTGACCACATTTTCCATCCACTCCCAAGGCATGGTTTCGTAAATTGGACCCCTAAATCCAAATGTTGCATTCCTTCTTACTGAGCATAGCACTAGTTATTGAAATTGATGAAAAAAAAAATTCGATGGGTTGGAACCAAGAGTGAGGGGTGATCGAGATAAAATCCTATGTTAGGAATCCAACAGAGATAATGGTTCCTCAATACGAGACTCAGTTTTCGTTTTATGCCCAGTTGCAAGTCGCATCCCAAACCATTTCGGGGACTCTTGGCCAATTCCCACTCAAGGCATAAAAGACTAATGGAGCAACATTTTTGAGTTTTGTGACATGCTGGAAGCTTGTTTAGGTATTGACTAAGCGACCAAATTATCCATCCGGTCCGAAGGCATGGTTTGGTAAATTGGACCCTTAAACCAAATGTTCCATTTCTTCAAATAGATAAAAACAATAGTTCTCGAAATCAATGATTAAAGAAACTTCTGAGGCATGGCACCTGTGAGTGAGGATTTTTCTAGATGAAATCCTATCCCAAGAATTCATCGAAGTTGATTGTTCCTCAATCTGAGTCTTGATATTCCTTATATGCCCAGTTGCAAATTGCATCCCAAACCATTTCAGAGACTCTTGACCAATTGCTCCTGAGGGCATAAAAACCTAACGAAGCAATATTTTTGAGTTTCGTGAGATGATGCAATAGTTTTTAGGTGTGGACTAAGGGACTGTATTTTCCATCCACTCCCGAACCACGGTTTCATAAATGGGACCCCTTAATCCAACAATGTTTTTTTGCTTCAAACTGAGAAATACACTAGTTCTCGAAGTCAATGAGTAAAGAAACTTCTGAGGCATGGAACCCGGGAGTGAGGGCTGCTCTTACTAAAATCATATCCCAAGAATCCATCAGAGTCGACGGTTCCTCAATCTGAGACTCGGTTTTCATTTTATGCCCAGTTGCAAGTCGCATCCCAAACCATTTCGGGGACACTTGGCCAATTCCCGCTCAAGGAATAAAAGACTAACGGAGAAACATTTTTGAGTTCTGTGAGATGCTGCAATATTGTTTAGGCATGGACTAGGTGACCAAATTATCCATCCTCTACCGAGGCATAGTTTCATAAATTAAACCCTTAATCCAAATGTTGCATTGCTTCAAACTGAGCAAAACACTAGTTCTCGAAATCAATGATTAAATAAACTTCTGAGGCATGGAACCCATGAGTGAGGGGTGCTCTAGATGAAATCCTATCCCAAGAATCCATCGGAGTCGACGGTTCCTCAATCAGAGTCTCGATATTTTTTATATTCCTAGTTGCAAGTCGCATCCCAAACCATTTTAGGGACTCTTGGCCAATTGCTCCCAAGGGTATAAAAACCTAACGGAGCAGTATTTTTGAGTTCAGTAAGATGCTGCAAGATTTTTTAGGTGTGGAATATGTGACTATAATTTTAATCCACTCCCGAGGCACGGTTTTGTATATTTCACCCCTTAATCCAACAATGTTTTTTTTCTTGAAACTAAGAAAAACACTAGTTCTTGAAATCAATCAGTAAAAGAACTTCCGAGGCATGGAACATGAGAGTGAGGGGTGCTATAGATAAAATTCTATCCCAAGAATCCATCAGATTCGACGGTTCCTCAGTCTAAGTCTTGATTTTTGTTTTATTCATAGTTACAAGTCAGATCCCAAACCATTTCGGGGACTCTTGGGAATTCCTCCTTGGGGCATAAAATCCTAACGGAGCAAAATTTTTGAGATCCATGAGATTTTGCATTCTTTTTTAGGCATGTACTAGGTCACCAGATTGTCCATCCACTCTTAAGGCATGGTTTCATAAAATGAACCCCTAAATCCAAATGTTGCATTGTTTCTTACTGATCATAGCACTAGTTATCGAAATCGATGAAAAAAACAACTTTTGAGGGGTTGGAACTAGGAGTGAGGGGTGCTCTAGCTAAAATCTTATGCCAGGAATCTAGCAGAGATGATGACTCCTCAATCCAAGACTCGGTTTTGGTTTTATGCCTAGTTGCAAGTCGCATCCCATATCATTTCGAGGACTCTTGGCTAATTCCCACTCAGGTCATAAAAGACTAACGAAGCAACATTTTTGAGTTTCATGAGATTCTACAAGATTGTTTAGAAATGGACTAGGTGACCAAATTATCCATCCTCTACCGAGGCATGGTTTCATAAATTGGACATTTAATCCAAATGTTGCATTGCTTCAAAGTGAGCAAAACACTAGTTCTCGAAATAAATTATTAATGCAACTTCAGAGGCATGGCACTTGTTAGTGAGGGGTGCTATAGATGAAATCGTATCCTATGAATCCATCAGATTCGACGATTCCTCAATCTGAGTCTCGATATTTGTTATATGTCTAGTTGCAAGTCGCATCCCAAACCATTTCGAGGACTCTTGGCCAATTTCTCCCGAGGGAATAAAAACCTAACGGAGTATTGTTTTTGAGTTCCATGATATGTTGCAAGATTTTTTGGGCATGGACTAGGTGACTATATTTTCCATCCGCTCCCGAGGCATAGTTTTGTAAATTGGATCCCTTAATCCACCAATGTTTTTTTACTTCAAACTGAGAAAAACACTAGTTATCGAAATCAATGAGTAAAGAAACTTTTGAGGCATGGCACCCAAGAGTGAGGGGTGCTCTAGCTGAAATCCTATCCTAGGAATCCATCGGAGTCAATGGTTCCTCAATCCGAGTCTCGGTTGTCGTTTTGTGCCCAATTGCAAGTCGCATCCCAAACCATTTTGGGGACTCTTGGCAATTCCTCCTCGGGGCATAAAAGCCTAACGAAGTATCATTTTTGAGATCCATGAGATTTTCCATGCTTTTTTAGTCATGGAATAGGTGACCACATTGACCATCTTCTCTGAAGGCATGGTTTCATAAATTAGACCCCCAAATCCAAATGTTGCATTGCTTGTTACTGAGCAAAGCACTAGTTATCAGAATCGATGAAAAAAACAACTTTTGAGGGGTTCGAACTGGGAGTGAGGGGTTCTCTAGCTAAAATCCTATGCCAGGAATCCAATAAATATGGAGGTTCCTCAATCCAAGACTCGGTTTTCATTTTATGCTCAGTTGCAAGTCACATCCCAAACCATTTCTGGGACTCTTGGCCAATTCCCACTCAGGGCATAAAAGACTAACAAAGAAACATTTTTGAGTTCTGTAAGATGCTACAATCTTGTTCAGGCATGGACTAGGTGACCAAATTATCCATCCGCTATTGAGGCATGGTTTCGTAAGTTGGACCCTTAATCCAAATGATGCATTCCTTCAAAATGAGAAAAACACTAGTTCTTGAAATCAATGATTAAAGCAACTTCTGAGGCATGGAACCCCTGAGTGAGGGGTGCTCTAGATGTAATCCTATCCTAGGAATCGATCGAAGTCCACACTTCCTCAATCTGAGTCTCGATATTTGTTATATGCCCAGTTGCAAGTCCCATCCCAAAACATTTTAGGGACTCTTTGCCAATTGCTCCCGAGGGCATAAAAACCTAGCGTAGCAGTATTTTTGAGTTTTTTGAGGTGCTTTAAAATTGTTTAGGTGCAGACTAGGTGACAATATTTTCCATCCGCTCCCAAGGCACGGTTTCGTAAATTGGACCCCTTAATCCAACAATGTCTTTTTGCTTCAAACTAAGCAACACACTAGTTCTTGAAATCAATGAGTAAAGCAACTTCCGAGGCTTGGCACCCAAGAGTGAGGTGTGATCTAGCTGAAATACTATCCCAGGAATCCATCATATTCGACAGTTCCTCAGTCCAAGTATTGGTTTCCATTTTATGCCCAATTGCAAGTCGTATCCCAAACCATTTCGGGGATTCTTGGCAATTCCTCCTCGGGGCATAAACGCCTAACGTAGTAGCATTTTTGAGCTCCATGAAATTTTGCATGATTTTTTAGGCATGGACTAGATGACCACATTCTCCATCTTCTCCTGAGGCATGGTTTCGTAAATTGGACCCCTAAATCCAAATGTTGCATTGCTTCTTACTGAGCATAGCACTAGTTATCTAAATCGATGGAAAAAAAAAAATTCGAGGGGTTGGAACAGTGAGTGAGGGATGATATAGCTAAAATCCTATTCCAAGAATCCAACAGAGAGGACGGTTCCTAAATCCTAGACATGGTTTTCATTTTATGCCTAGTAGAAAGTCACATCCCAAACCATTTTGGGGACTCTTGATCAATTCCTGCACAGGGCATAAAAGATGAGCGGAGAAACATTTTTGAGTTTTGTGAGATGTTGCAAGCCTATTTAGGCATGGAATAGGTGACCAAATTATCCATCCACTACCGAAGGATGGTTTTGTAAATTGGACCCTTAATCCAAATGTTGCATTGCTTCAAACTGAGCAAAACCCTAGTTCTCAAAATCAATGATTAAAGAAACTCTTGAGGCATGGCACCCATGAGTGAGGCATTCTCTAGATGAAATCCTATCCCAGGAATCCATAGGATTCAATGGTTCCTCAATATGAGTCTCGATATTCGTTATATGCCCAGTTGCAAGTCGCATCCCAAACCATTTCGGGGAATCTTGGCCAATTGCTCCTAAGAGCATCAAATCCTAAATGAGCATCACTTTTGAGTTCCATGAGATGTTGCAAGATTGTTTATACATGGACTAGGTGACTATATTTTCAATCCTCTCTCAAGGCACAGTTTCGTAAATTGGACCCCTTAATCCAACAAAGTTTTTTTTCTTCAAACTGAGAAAAACACTAGTTCTCGAAATCAATAAGTAAAAAAAGTTTCGAGGCATGGAACCCGGGAGTGAGGGGTGCTCTAGATGAAATCCTATCCATGGAATCCATCGGAGTCGACGCTTCCTCAATACAAGTCTTGGTTTTTATTTTATGCCCAGTTGCAAGTCGCATCCCAAACCATTTCAGGGAGTCTTGGCAATTCCTCCTCAGGGCATAAAATCCTAACGGAGCAATATTTTGTAGCTCCATGAGATTATGCATAGTTTTTTAGGCATGGGCTAGGTGACCACATTCTCCATCTACTCTTGAGGCATGGTTTTGTAAATTTGACCCCTAAATCTAAATGTTGCATCGCTTCTTACTAAGCATAGCACTAGTTATCAAAACTGATGAAAATAATATCTTCTGAGGGGTTTGAACCAGGAGTCATGGGTGGTCTAGCTAAAATCCTATGCCAAGAATACAACAGAGACAATGGTTCCGCAATCCGAGACTCGGTTTTCGTTTATGCCCAGTTGCAAGTCGCATCCCAAACCATTTCAGGGACTTTTAGCCAATTCTTGCTCAGGGCATAAAAGACTAATCGAGAAATATTTTTGTGTTCTGTGAGATTATGCAATATTTTTTAGTCATGAACTACGTGACCAAATTATCCATCTGCTCCTGAGGCATGGTTTGGTAAATTGGACCCTTAATCCAAATGTTGCATTGCTTCATACTGAGCAAAACACTAATTCTCGAAATCAATGATTAAAGCAACTTCTGAGGCATGGCACCCATGAGTGAGGGGTTCTCTAGATGAAATCCCATCCCAGGAATCTATCAGAGTCAACAGTTCCTCAATACGAGTCTCGATATTCATTATATTCCCAATTGCAAGTCGCATCCAAAACCATTTTGGGGACTCTTGACCAATTTCTCCTGAGGGCATAAAAACCCAACGGAGCAACACTTTTCAGTTCCATGAGATGTTGTAAGATTATTTAGGCATGGAATAGGTGACTATATTCTCCATCCACTCCCGAGGCACAGTTTCATAAATTGGACCCCTTAATCCAAATGTTAGTTTTCTTCAAACTGAGAAAAACACTAGTTCTCGAAATCAATGAGTAAAGCAACTTCTGAGGCATGGCACCCAGGAGTGAGGAGTTCTTTGGCAGAAATCCTATCCCAGGAATCCATTGGAGTCAACGGTTCTTTAATCTGAGCCTCGGTTTTCATTTTATGCCCAATTGCAAGTCACATCCGAAACCATTTCGGGGACTATTGGAAATTCATCCTCGGGGCATAAAATCCTCACGTAGAAGCATTTTTGAGCTCCATGAGATTTTGCATTCTTGTTTAGACATGGACTAGGTGACCAGATTATCCATCCACTCCCGATGCATGGTTTTGTAAATTGGACCCCTAAATCCAAATGTTGCATTGCTTCTTACTGAACAAAGCACTAGTTATCGAAATCGATGAAACAAACAACTTCTGAGGGGTTGGAACCGGGAGTGAGGGGTGCTCTAGATAAAATCCTATGTGAGGAATCCAACAGAGATGGTGGTTCCTTGATCTGACACCCAATTTTTTTTTTATGCCCAGTTGCAAGTCGCATCCCAAACCATTTCGGGGACTCTTGGCCAATTCCCGCTCAGGGCATAAAAGACTAACGGTGGAACATTTTTGAGTTTCGTGAGATGATGCAATCTTGTTTAGGCATGGACTAGGTGACCAAATTATCCATCCAATCTCGAGGCATGGTTTCATAAATTTGATCCCTTAATCTAGATGTTGCATTGCTTCAAACTGAGAAAAACACTAGTTGTCGAAATCAATAAGTAAAGCAACTTCCAAGGCATGGAACCTGGGAGTGAGGGGTTCTCTAGCTGAAATCCTATCCCAGTAATTCATTGAAGTGGAAAGTTCTACATTCTGAGTCTCGATATTCATTTTATACCTAGTTTTAAGTCACATCTCAAACCATTTCGGGGACTCTTGGCCAATTGATCCTAATGGAATAAAAACTAACTAACTACATGTCTCTGTCAACTAACTACTATATCTTACTGCCTTGAAAAAAGACTGCACCAATTTCAATTGCACGTTGAGTTTAACAACCACTACTTCCTACATAAAAATGTGGGTTTCACTATTGCTAACCATCACCATAACTAACTAATTCTTCAACTTGGATTGAAAAAAACTAATATTTGTATAGTTCTACTCTTGGGTTGAACAATACTAATACTTGTATATTTCTACTCTTGTATTGAACAAAACTAGTATTTGTAGTTCTACTCTTGGCTTGCCTTAGACATATTGCCAACTAAAGAATCCAAGATTTGCAACACACCAACTGATGGTTGGATTTCTTACTCCATAGCATTGATCCTCATCTTCAATGGACATTTCTTATAATAATTCTAATTGGCACAAATCCAACAAACAACAACCTTAATACTATTTTTTTCTTAGATCCATATGATAAATTTATCATGTCCTTAGTGTTATCACATTAATATGTCCTTAATATGTCCAAAATCAAGAGGGGTATCACATTAAATTAGGTGGTTGACCACTAATATTGGTAATTGCACCCTAGTCTAATTGTGCATCCAAAACTAAAGATACAAAAATTTTATTTAGAACTTTGAATATGATAATGGAATACTAACTAACAACACATGCACATGAAACTGAAGGTACAACCAAACAGGTACCTGTCAGATATTTCTTCATTGAGTGAGGAAATATTAGGAAAAATAGAGGTTGAAAATGCGACTGCATCTAGTAGATATGATAAGCAAACAAGAACCAGAGGTGAAAAAGTCAGAATAAAATTTTGTAGAAGCATGAAATTATTTCTTGCCAAAGGAGGATCATGCTCTTATGATGATGAGAGCATAGGAGACATATAGGTTCCACTCAGGTATAAGCATATGGTGAAACAATGGGTACCTAAGGAAATACCTCCTATAGATGTTGAATTCGTTGTCAACAATAGGACATATCGCATTGCACCATTCTCCCTGCATGGATTGGGGCTATTTTCCATGGAATGAATAATTGTAAAATACAATATAGTAACTGAATTGATGAACTATGTCAGACCATGTTACAATTATAAGGATTGGATGCGGATGGTCTAGTACATGCAAAGTATGGGGAGATATGCACTCACTGCAAATTATATACAACTAATAAACAAGGATAAAACTAAGGGATTGAATATCTATATTGATGGAAGGCCTAAAGCTTCTGGCAATATCGCAGGGTTTATAAACATCATACTACCCGATACAACAAACAAACAACTAAATTGCATATATGAGGGACGTGAAGAGAATCGAGTAGTCCTGTGCGCAATAAAAAAAATAGCTCTTGGGGAAGAGTTATTAGTGGATTACCATTTGAATCGAATAGAAATATTGACTAATAGTGTGCAGGTTCTTATGCAACATCTCTTTAAGAAACCTCTACTTATTGCATTATATTTTTTTATTATCTTTAACATTGTTGTAAATATTATCTTAAAGATTTTTTTTTGTTATCATTAACAATTTTTAAATATTTGGGGGTTCTAATTATATTATAATGTGGTAGGATGATTGTGGAAAAGGGCCAGCGACAAAACATGTAAATGATTATCAATTTCCACTTTCATTTTACGTTGCTTTTATTATTTGCTTATATAATTTTATTGAAATAACATTGTTTTTGTTGAAATTATATATAGTTTGCAGGCCATGTTGATCATGATTCCACCGATGAGGAGGGGTTTTATTCATCCTCTGATCCGATAGTCTTAATAAAAAAAAAAGATCATTAAAGCTAACAAGGAACTTGCTAGCTTCTTAGATCATCCAGATCAAACTCCCAATGTCAAAGCAAAGATCAAGCTCCTTATGTCACAACTTAGCACATATAAGGTAATAACCATAATTTAAAGTGTTTTTTTTAATGTACTCATATGTTCAATTATGATACTTTGTTCTTTAACTTTTACATTATCTCACGAAAAAACATTTTCTTTTTTATAAAGACATTTTTGGAGCCTGTTCAGCCCGGTGTTGGTAGTAGTGGCGCTAGAGAGACGCTATAGAGTCTTGATACAGAAAATCATACACATGCTAGAGTATTATTTATTTCTCCATCTTCCACACCTAATTTATATAGGAGCCATGACATGCACCGCTATACATCCACACCTCAATCAAAGTCTAAAGATGGTGGCAGAGATGAGGATCATGGTGATGTGGTTGAGATGGTTTCATTTCCTAGAGCTAGACGTGTGACAAGAATGGGGACCCTTCCATGCACATTTTTGGTCGATGATAATGGACTTCCATTAAAACAATAAAGACTCCCAAGTAGTTTTAATTCATATTTTAATTGCGTAATGTTGCCCTTCTCATACAGAAATCATCTAGATTATTAATTTTAAATTAATGATCATATCTTTTTGTGTGTAGGAAATGACCTTTTTTATAGGCACCTAGAGAGCAAGGCCTTGTTGATTTTTGGGGAAACCTTATGCATGAGGTGTAATTGCCAGAATTCCAACCTCAAAAAGGAACTTATGGATTATCTTGAAGGCCTCTTTGGAGTAGACACGTTCAATAAAAAAGTGATCACCTCTACAGCAGGTGAATATTTAAAATATACGCAGGATGTTTATAGACAAAGCTTGGCAGGAAATCCTAGGTATGAGCGTCCTCCCTCAATTCCAGAGAGGGAGTGGAAGGTGATCATTGATGATGCAAAAGAGAAGATTTTGAAAAAATCAGGAGAACAAATAACTGGTACACCAAGGTAAATTACAATTTTTTTATTTCAATA
>JASDQU011442671.1:6525-20002 GCA_032191745.1 Picea mariana | reverse complement strand
TCAATATTATCTTTCTATTGATATTCAAGTCACATTCATAACATTATGTTCAATATTGGCAATGCTTGTCACCTTCATAACATTATGTCCAATATTGACAATGCTTGACATTCAAGTCACCTTCATAACATTATGTCCAATATTGACAATGATTGACATTCAAGTCACCTTCATAACATTATGTCCAAATTTCATAACATTATGTCCAATATTGACAATGTTGGACATTCCAGTCACCTTCATAACAATATGTCCAATATTGACAATGTTTCTCAAACCAATCAATCAATGATACTTCACCTATTTATCAAGGTTGACATCAATGACAACCAAATTGCCAACATCACCATCATTCATCCTCTGATTACAACATATGAGTTCTACTAGCCGACATGAAAGCATCACGAGTGAGCCCACGAAAATGGAATCTTTCACATGATTGCTGCAAATTATTCTTTAATTTATGATCTTAAAAGTAATGATATGACCCTTTACATTTTTCTTATAAGTTAGTGAATACTAGAAGATATTTTGGCTTCGCCTAATGTGTCGCCATTTGTTGTGCCTGCATAACAACCTCCCTAATTTCTTCTCTTATATTTTTCCTAAGAAAATAAATTAGGCCCCCCTACTAGAATTTTCTACTGGAAAGCCTCTCATACTCTCTTGTGCAAATGGTAAATCTCAAACCTCTCTTCCCACTCTTCGTACTTCACCATTTGCAGTGATTCTCAATGATTCTTCATGGTCTTTCACTGGACCGATTTCTTACCTCTCAATTTTTTGGTTCTAGCCATATCGGCGAGTTAGTGATTAACCCGCCGATGCAAAAAAGAATGACCACTTAACGTTTTCAAACTTGAGTTGGTGTATCATAATAGTTTCACTAAACTTCGTTGATACACCGACCATCTCCCAACTAAATCTTTCGGTACATCAGTGAGGTTCACACGAACTTCATCGAAACATTGACCTTTTGCCACCAACGATATTCTGACCAAATCTGTCAATACATCGACGAGCTTCCCACGAACTTGGACAATACAATCAGAAAAGTCCCCATCATGCTTTCCGGTGAAACCTTAGGATTTTCAAATAAGTCATCTGATATATTTAACTCTTTATCGACACACTTCCCATTTTCATTTTTGGTACCCTGGATGAGTTCCCATGAACTCTTTCGGTGTGACAGGAGGAGTTCCCATGAACTTTGTTGTTGTGACCGGAGGAGTTCTGAACACCACTTCCGATCGAGCAAATCCTTTCACCGAAATCATTCCCCTGATGTCCTTTGATGCACTTCTTATCCACGTTTTTCCCTCTTCTATTGCCAATGCACCAACATATATGTTGACCCCTCATCGAAACTGAGCTTATCGACAATGATCTTCTTTTCCTCGTGAGCATAGGCCTTGTTAGGAACTCTCCTTCATCTTGACACCTATCATATTCTCATCCAACTCAGATCCTTGCTGCTACACTCGTCAATCAGTATCCTACCATTTCCAATGAGTAAGCTTTCTACACCTAACTGGATAATTGATGAATGATCGTCTATCTCGCCTGATCTACTTCATGTTGCAATTATAATTAAGTTTGTTTGTTTCTCTAGTAGCTTTTATTGTTCATACCATACCAACTTGTTTACTTCGTGCTTCTTGATTTTATAACTAACCATGGTCATGAAAGTGTCGTCTATCGTCAATTGGGTCAAGTGCGGCTTTTATAAGACTTTCGATGGATCTGAATTGCATCTTAGAAGAAAATTGGTCCTCCCAGCTCATAAACAGTGTTAAGCTCTTCAAACGTCAATTAGTTATTTTGCGGATTTATTTTTTTATGTTACTGACACATTAACTCAACTCCAATGGATGAACTAAAATCCTATACAACACAGATGACATAAAAATTGATGGAACTCAATTATGGAAAAACATTGGCAAGAATGGGACCCAAACCTTCATTAAAAAATGCCTTTGAGTGCAATTTATGGTGTTCACCAAAGTGTATGTTTCATCCCCAAAACAATCCAACTGTATGATATGATTTATGTGATTACGATTCCAATGTAACTGACAGAATCAAAATATGAAGCTCGGAAGTGTTAGAACGATTGTCAAGGTTTGCTCGCCAAGTCAGCCTCATTAGCCATGACATCTTCAAAATATTTAAGTAACATGGTGAGTTATCCCACTAAAAGCGTCTCTCTATGCTCCCAACATCGCAAAAAACGACAGCCCAGACATAGGTCCTATGAGCAAATTATGAGATTCTGACATTTCCCTCAACAAGGTAATCGATGAGTGCCCTCCATTTCTCATCTTTGCACGGAATTAAATTGGATTTATTAATGCAAATAACTTTGGAAAGATATGTGAATATTTTAAATTCTAAATAATTTTAATCAAAATTGTTTGGGTTTAAAATGTATTTAAAATGTTAAAAAAAGGGAAATTTAAAATTTGTTTTAAATAAGTAAAGGATTAACAATTAAAAAAATAGAAAGGGAGGTTTGTTAAGTCAAAAAATAGGAACGTGAGGGGGGCCATGGCCCATGCACCCCCTCCACGTTAGTACACCCGGAAGGCAAGTGAACATGAGCACTAGTATAACCGGAACCCAAAAGAACATGAGCGTCTGTATACCCGGAGGAGATGCATGGAATAACCCGGAGGACATTTGGGTGATTGGTCATGCGTTTGGAGTGGAAAGTGAGGTGCGCAAATAACTTTTTGAAGTATGTTAAGGGTTATGCGTGAAGGTGGAGTGGGGAGGTGGTGTGGCATGCCACCTCCTTCTCCCTTGTTTTTATATTGTCATGGAAGGTGGAGAGGGAGGGGGCGTGACCACACCACCCACTTCCCCCTTTTTATATATTTTATTTTTTAAAAAACAATAAACCTTGCCATAAAAGAATGTGAGATGGAGTGAATGGGGAATTTATTTATTTTTAATAAATTTAAAAAAAATATTCCTTTTCAAATTTTATTTGACATTAAAATTTCCAACTTCAACCTAGTTTGAAATCAAGCTAGGTGTCGTCACTTGAAAGTGATCCAATGCACAACTACTAAACTCGATCCCACACACAACATACTGATGATATTAATACAACATTTAAGTGCAGAAATTGCAAATGGCCACTTGTGAGGTCATACAACATGACGTGTCTGGAGTTTCCCAACGCTTTAAGATCTGCCTTGACCATTGACTTGCCAGATACACCCTGTACCGAAGTTAATCACTTCACCTATGCTGATGAACATGAGAAGTTCGTGACTTTCTTGTCGAAACAGGAGTTCGTGATTTTCTCTCGGGTACATAGAGGAGTTGTTGGGAACTTCGTCGAAACAGGGACAGGACCCTACCAAATTTCCTTTCGTATTTTGTCCATAACTTTTGACTCAACTACAAGGATATGCAAGCATATGAGGGAATCATATCATGAAGGAATGGCTACCACACATTAAGACAAATCTACCAGTATGCAACAATACCCTCACAAGTACAACCTGCCACCAAGGATGATAAAGCAACAACAATGACAACAATTGTCGTGGTAGCAGAGGAGAAGCGAAAGGGAATCAAACTCGAATGGCCAAAGAAGAATTCCAAATCTCATTATGATTGAATATCAAACCTGGAAGGAGAAGCATGATCTCATGTCCAAACTAGTCTCCATAGTGGGTGAAATGCAATATGGAAAGAATCTATGATGGACCCACCAACACCAAAAGATAAATTCGAAGTGTAACTACATTAAATCACAAAAATTTATTTGTCCTTGTTCTCTCATCATTTCAAAGGGGATAAGGACAAAAGTTTGAAATGAAAGGTCATGAGGAGAAGGAGGAAGGCCAAGAGTCACGTTGAACTTCAATAAGTACGGGGATTGTCTCCAAGTAAAGGGATTTTGGCACTTCAAACATTGGTACACATTTTATGAACTATTTTGGGAATACAGTGTTAACTAAAATTGAGAATCCCTCCTTGGAGCTTTCATATAATATTACATAAATTTTAAGGAGGAGAAGCCTATTTGGCTAAGCTATTTTCTAGAGAGATTTGATTATCATGTTGGACGTATTGTGGACTATTCCTTCATGTGTTTCTTAACACTCGGGTTGTGTAAGAATGTACTCCATATTGTAGACCATTCTTATGTATGATGGTTGCATTCTTATTTATGTTCTTCGGAGAATATTTGTCTAAATTCGTGGGCGTAGAACCGTAAATGATTTTTTAAATGCTAGACTACTCTATGTTTACAATTGTTTATTCATGTTCTTGTATTTTCTCTGTGTGAACTATTTCATGGGCCCTTGACAAGAGAATCGTTGGTTCTATGTTGAATTTTTGGTTACCTTAGTTTCGTCCAGGCGCATGCATCTTAGATTAGTTGCATTTCATTCTTTAGCTTAGAAACCTTCATCTGTGAACCGAGCCACAACCAATAAACCCCAAACCGGAAATGGTTTCCAAGTCAAAATCTATATAGATTCCCTATTCCAAATAGTGAGAAGTATAATTGAGACTTCTTATTAAGGATAACCCATGTTGTTGACAAAGGACAATTTCCCCACGTCAACATAACTTTAAAAATGTATTTCATCTAAATCATACTTATTCCAATTATGTTATAATCTATTAAAATAATAATAATAATACTCATATATTATGGCATTGTGTATCTTTTGTTTAAAATACATCATTTCTTTTAAATGGTTTAACAAACCAAATAAATAACATATTATATTTTTTTTCATTTTTACTCTAAGATGGGAATCAAATTCAAATAAGTATAAATTGTTATTTTATTCTTAATATTAAAATATATTAATCTAAATCCTAATTATTCCAATTATGCTTTCAATTCTTAACATTCATTGTTATATTTCCCTTGTATGATTTCTCTAAATTATATTAATTATGTATGGTTTAACAAACTAATGAATTCCATTTGTTGAATTTGACTAATGAATGCCATTTGTTGGATTTGACTAATGAATGCCATTTTCTTTTTCTATTTTTCATTTTTTTTATTATGAAAAATCACATCTGAATAGAAACTATAAGCTTTTATTAGAAGTGGGCCTATTTACAATACCATGAATTCATCGATTTTCAAATGAAGTTCTTCTACCATGAACTAATTATATTCTTATATAAAAAAAGGATGCATTCACATATTTAGTGTCTAATATCCAAATATTCACACGGTTTCTCTAATATGTTTATTTTAATAAAAGTTTATTTATATCTACAAAACTCTCAAAGTTATTACTTATGCTCTAGCTAAGATAAACCCTAGATCCTACATACTCCTTTCTTTGTCATCTGTGTGATTCTTTGACACATAGATCTGAATGGGATCCCTTCACTTCCATCTATTGAAGTGAATGTGTTTAAGGCATTGGTGACTTTCTTTGGCAAACCATCTCATAAACCAATGTCATCCAAATTTGTTAAAAAATCAAAGCAGATTCTCGAAGTCAATATTATAGCCCCAACCCTCTATTGCAAAGATATAGCTCTTGTTAAAAAAGGTCTCATTGGTTAGTTTACCATTATTTGGCCCTCTCCAAAATCCATGGATGTTTGGAAAAAAAAAATCGGATGCTTATGATAAAATGTAAGTTTTCTTGTTACTTATGTGGTAGATGATTTTATGCATACCTATTTAAACTGAAAGAGATCGATATCTCATCTTCCAGAATCGGATATATTTTATGGGCTCGAGAGGAATGTTCCTAAACAAATGGGATATGAATTCCAATCTCGAAGTGAATGTGCCATTAACAATGTCAGTTTGGGTCAAATTTCCTCATGTGACATTGCACTTCTGGAATGGTGAATATTTGAGGGCCATTGGAAACACTCTAGAGTAATATATTGATAAATTTCAACGTAGATAAATAATGTTTTCCTGTGCAAGAATATGCATGGAAGTGGATCTAGAAAAAAAACTCTCTGAAAAAAAAAAAAAACCCTAACCATGGACAATTGGAAGAATCTACAAAAATTGGACTATGAGCAATTTCTATTCAAGTGTAAATCATGCCATGAATATGACCATTTCACCAAAGATGAAAAATAGCCACACTTGTGCAAGCTCCATTGGAAAAAGAAGAATAATGGCAAGCAAGTGATACGAAAGACATAATTTGACATTAACTATAAACCTCCAATAGTGAAATAATGAAAATAGTCTCCTGGAATAGTAGGGAAATGGGTAGTAAATGCAAAATTGAAGATTTCATAGATCTAATAAAATATGAGAAACTAGTTGCCCTACTCATATAGGAGATAAATCTCGAAGATGGAGAAATTCTAAAAAATGACAATAATGGAAAGTAAATCAAGGAATAACGGTCAGTGCTAGAGGGGCCTCAAGGGAATATGTACTTGTTGATCTAAAAGATTTTTTAAGGTCTTTAAGATAACATCACAAGGATAAATCCCCCTGCATTTTTAGAGAGGTAGTAATCCTCTTTTTTTTAATAAAATACAAAAATATAAAAAGTGCTAGAGAGAGGACTAGGCTTATTCTTAAAAAAAAGTTCACATGCAGAGAATATCTAAGAAAGGACTAGGTATCTCCCAACACTACAAGGAGAACACCTTCTTGCGGAGGTTTTTATGAAACCTCCTCGAAAAAATTATCTCTTAGCTATTTATAGCGAAGGCAGGCGACCAGAGGTTTTTGCGGAGGCTTTTTTTTCGATGCGCCTTTAAGGTATATACACACCGGTACATACATGAAAAATAAAAAACTGGTGCATCAATGTTCAAAAGCACCACCATACTTTATAATAAAAATGCATGCATCGAATAAATCACACTGATGTTGTTGAACATTACGCATCGGTGCACCTCACTGTCGTCAGGCACACCGTGGTAGGGTAAATAAAAAAATTACAAAACCAATTTTCATTGTTACAGTGCATACCGCGCTTCCAAACTCTCAAGAAACCATCGATGCTCACCTTCCTTCCTAAGACGCCCTGTTTCGGTGCTCTACACCGACTTGGATAGCTCCATTGGTAGATTCCACACATTTCCAAATTTTGGAAATCACCATGAATTTTTATTTCCTCTCAAAAGTGAAACCATGCCTCTTTGGGACATAAGAGGTGAAGTAAATTATTTATTACCTTCCTATTTTCATTTTCATCCAATCAAAATTTGAATTTAGCTTGAAATTCAACATTTTTTCAATTTTTTTCCAATTTTGCATGGTGCACCAGAACGCTTTGGCTCTCTCTGAAGCAGTGCATATTGTATTAAATTCACAATGATCATTGACTCTAATGTGTCTCATATATATGTATGCACTGGTTGCATTCAATCAAGAGCACTACGATAAATTATAAAAAAATAAAGTGATGCTTCCTTTAGAACACCTTGTAACCGACGCCCAATTGGATTCGATCCACACCGATATATTTCACTTCATTAACTGCACCGCTAGCGTAAAAATATAAAAAATTTAACGTGACGGTGCAACTAGTTTAACCAACCACATAGGGGCGTACACGAAACATAAAACATAGGTGCATCAATGTTCAAACAAACCACCGTACTTTATAATAAAAAAATACACGCATCGAATAAATCACACCGATGTCGTTGAACATTACCCACCAGTGCGCCTCACTATCATCATGTGCATCATCGTAGGGTAAATAAAAAAATAATTGCCAAATCATTGTTATAGTGCATCCCATGCTTCCAAACACTCAAGCAAGCATCGATGCTCATTGTCCTTCCTAAGACGCCCTGTTTCCGGTTCTCTACACCAACGTGAATAGCTCCATAGGTAGATTCCACACATTTCCAAATTTTGGAAACTACCAGGAATTTTAATTTCTTCTCAGTGATGAAACCATGCCTCCTTGGGACATAAGAGGCCAAGTAAATTGTTTATTACCTTCCTATTTGCATTTTCATCCAATAAAAATTTGAATTTAGCTTGAAATTTGGCATTTTTTTCAATTTGTTTTCCAATTTCGCACGGTGCACTTGAACGATTTGGCTCACCCCAATGAGGTGTGTACTGTGTTTAATTTATAGTGAGCACTTGGTGTGTCTCATATATATGTATGCACCAATGTCGTTCAATCAAGAGCACCACGATAAATTATAGAAACAAAGTGTTACATCCTTTGAAATGCCCCAGAACCGTTGCACAATTGGCTTCTACCTGCACCGATATACTTCACTTAACTAATGACACCGCTAACATAACGATTTATAAAATTTGACGTAGTGATGCAACCATTTTAATCCAACACACTCGTACTCTATACAGAAATGCATCGGGACATATATTTCCTGACTTTTCATAGCAAGGCATCTCATTGGATGCCTCGTTCCCGATGCTCTATCCTTTACAACACACCATGGTACAAAACGTCGGTGCTCCACTATCACGGTGGTACCGATGCATTAGTAGTAACGTATCACACCCCTTTAGTTGTGATAATGAAGTTTAGCTCATTGGTTCACATAAGTCCAACAAACGCACCAGAGTTGTAAAGACAACGACAATGGGGAAAAATTGTAATAACCAATTAGAGAGGTGTGACTTAGTACGTCAGCAATCTGTGGCGATGTGTCAATAGTTGTGGCACACTGGTGTGTAAATGTGAAATGTACGCATCGCAACATGTTTTGAAAAATAAACAGTGCAGTTTGTCTTTTGTAAGGTTCGTTAGTGGTGTTTTAGTAATAAAACACACCGGTAGACAACATGTTGGTGCTCTGGTAGACATGGTGCACCGATGATTTCAATTTAACAAAGGGCACTGTGAATTTGCATGCCATAAATTTTAGCGTTGTTGTGCATCTTTGTTAATGAAATGACCCAATGATATTAAAAGCACTAAACCAACGTGATTAAAAGCACCGAGTCGGTGTGGAGTGTCCTATGGGATGCACCATTGGGCGATGTTGTTGATTTGAGATAGTGCACCATCCTTGGGGTGTATGTTCTATTTTCGGCGCACCATTTTCTTTTTAAGATTGTTTTGCAAAAAAAAATGGATTTTTTCAAATACACATCATTTACATATGTATTTTTTTATAATTTCAATTTATTTTATCTGTATATATCTTCCTAAAAATATTTTTATGTGACAGAGATGACAATGAAAAGACGAGGATGAGGAGGAGTGGCAGCAGGTCGAGACTCACAAATTTGTGCATGAGTGAGAGGCTAGGGAGAGGGAGAGGGAGTTTTTCCCTCGCCCTCTTTCATAGCCGACACAAGACCTTTTGATGGATATTGGCCTCGTGAAATTTTATCAGGAGGGTACATCCCTTAGGGGGAACTATTCATTGTTACAGCAGTTGATCTGTCATTGTGATCATGTGGGATAGGGGTTCAGGGTCGGTCTCGATCTGTGGTATCATCCCATGGAGGAGGATGTTTATTTCATCATTGGATTGTTTAGGAGGGGGAGTATTTTCCCCATTTCTTTGCACTATCGCTCGGTGTTGCAGGAGAGACCCAGCTAGCATATGTGTAGAGATATGTTGGTATACATGTTCATTCAACTTCACAGTTCCAGGTTCATGGTGGTCAGTTGCGGATAGGTTCATTTTAAATACAAGACATTAGGTGTCTATGTCTTATTTTGTCTTCATTGTCACAATATAGCTCTAATGGGTAGCGCATTAGTTTATCTATGTTGTATTATGTATATAGTTTATTGGAGATGCCCTGATTGATTAGGTGGGTGGATGTGTTTTTGGGACAGTTTTTTCGTGCATTAGATCATTATCACATTGTTTTTTTCTAGGACGATATTCTTCCCATTCACATCATAGTTGTATACACTACTTTTTGAGAGGGTTCCTTCCATTCAGCTAGAAGTACCTTGATTTCCTATTAATCCTATGTTTGATGTTTGTATGCACATGTGGGGGCAATTGATACCCAAGAGGGGTCGGTCTGAGTTTCCCATTACTCTGGTGCGTAGGGAGGTGTTCGATTTATTGTCAAGCGAGTACAATCATGTCCTCGATATTATAGAGTAACCATACGTGGGGATGGATTGGAGAGCATGTCCAAACATTTGATTTACAATAGAGGAGCCAACAGATGAGAGAGGTAATATTATCATTATGTTTTGATCAATCTGTTTGCATAATTTTATGTATTATTTAATGCACATGTGATTTAGTGTAACATTTTTTTTCAATCATCTTATTATTATTATCTATTGTTTTGCATATATTGGAACATATGTTGGGGATGTGTCTCCCCAACGTGAGAATGAGATGATGGAGGAGGCAGACGACCAGCATCCAGTAGTACAGAGACCCCACATGCCACGTAGACTGAATATGAGAGTTCGACTAGAGGTGTCAGATGAGCTATGTTGTGTGATGACTAGTCACGAAGTGGTACCCACACCCATTAGAGACATATTACTGGTAGAGGATCTCTCTACAGCATGGAGGTGTTTGCCTCATGACATGACAATGTTGATGTGTCATATTTTTTGTGTCGTCAACCTCATCGAAATGTTGAGGGGTGGTGCTCATGATCACACTACATCTAGCTCATTAGCAGAGTCATCCACATCCTATACTCCACCACATGGTCCTCCTACTCCTCCTGATTCTCCTCCACATGAATTGGTTGCAGCATCTATCAATCATCTTTCTCCCCCTCCACATGTGTCTAAAACTGAATCCATGTCTGATCCTCCTCCTCCTCCACCACCACATGTGTTTTAACCTACATACGTGTTTGGTCCTCCTCCTCCTGCTTCTCCTCCACTTGTGTCACCATATTCTATCTATCCTCCCCCTCCTCCTCTACTTGTGTCATCATCCACCGATCATTGTCTTTCTCCTAGTCCACATGTGTCATCATCCACCAATCCTCCTCCTCATCCTCTTCCTCCACATGTGTCACAAGCTTTTGATGCTTTGGACACTATGTTCACATACGCAACCGATGCACATCTTCATGATATTGATATAGAGACACTTGATAGTGCACTTTTGTTGACGTTTATTTATGAGATAGATGTTCTTGCTAAAGGATCTACCACCGGTAGCAGAGACATTGATGCACCTGGCACTGATGGTGGACCTAGCTAGTAGTGGTACTAATTGACATTTATATTGATTGTTTTATATTTGACTCAAGATCTATATATGACACGTTAGTAACTTTTAAACCTGTGAAGTAAAGCAATGCATATAGTACACAAAGATTTACACTGGAAACCCTTAACCGAGAAAAAACCATCCTTCCTTGGTGCCGCATCTCTCAACTCTTCATTGCATTAATTTCACCATTCGAAATGCAATATATACACAATAATTTAGGTATTCTGCAGCTACCAAAACCCTAATCCCTTAATCCAGGATTAATTTAGAAAACTGTTAAAAATAGAAAAAACACAGTAATCAAATCTGACGCGCCCCCACACACACATGCAAAGAATATAACACCTACCCAACAATGTTTATTGAAGATTTTTTTGAGATGTATGTTTGACATGTATATTCATATGTATATCATTCATGTATATTGTGTTTTTCATATAATGGTGTGGTTGTTGTTGTTGTTTGATTTATAAAATGTATTATGAGTATGATAATGACGAACATTGTTAATGATTTCTCTGTTCTTAAGTGAAATTTTATATGTATCGCTCATTTAAATTTACAATTGCGATATAATGTTTAACTTTACTTTTATGAAAGCGTTTAATTTGGATTTTAATTGAAAAAAGTTATAACCATTAATGCCATATAATGTTTAATTGTTGTTCAAGGTGAATTGTTTGTTGTCCAACAAGATACAATATGTTGATTAAACGTCTTTAGAAACAAAAATACTTAAATATGATGAGTGAATGATTGTGATTTGAATATTTATGTATTTTTCATATATTATAATAATAACATTATAACACAATTATTCACTAATAATAATGATGATGTAACAATAATGTTATTTTTTTAATTTTTATTATTCAAATATTACAAGACAAAGTTATAATATAATTGTTTACTAAAATCACAATTATTATATTTTATTAATATTTGTTTTTTCCAAAGATTTTATTAATTTATTTTATCCAACTATTATAATATATGAAATTTATTCAATTAAATTTAAAATAATCAATATAAAGAATAATAATATATTTTGATCTATACACTTGCGATGAAATGGTTTCACAATTTTTTACTCAAATACAGACTTTATGAATCTTATGTTAAAAAATAATATCACCCAACATTTTATAATTAGTATAGAATTAGTAAATTGACAAAGGTTTATATACTTTTAGATAAATATGGATCATCAAAATTTTCCTTAATTTTGACTAGGCTCTAGAAAAAAACTCTTTTAGAATTTCCATGTCCTTACTATATTGACACTTATTTCAAGGAGAATGCAAAAATAATGATTAATATAAGTTTATATGATTATAAAACTAAAGGATGGAGTGGAATAGGTGAAGACCATGATAGTTGCACTATTTGAGGTGGGGAATGTCATCAAAGTTGGTAATGCCAACACCACAAGTACTGTAGATGTTGCACAAAGTTATTTTGTTAGAATTTTCCTTAGAAGTTCCATCAAGGTAAGTATATATTTATTTGAATTTTGATTTTCTCAAACAACAAAAATTTTGGGGTTTGAATATTTTTTAATATCTTCATTTTTGTTAAATAAGATATAATTTAAAATAAATATTTACTATTGTATGCCACCAACTTTGTGACATCTCAATTAATGTTTAGTAATTCAAAGGTTAACATAAACATATTTTAATACAATACAACATAAATTTGTTATAATAAACAATCAATATGACAATAAAAATATATCAAAACCACATCTTATGTGTGTACGTCTATTTAATGTATTTTCAATATGGTGGTTGTAAATGGTTGTTAACTTTTCACAACCAACATAATTATACAATGAAGGGAAAAAAAACAAATTGTCCATTATAGATACCCATAAAAAATGACACATCCACAATATAAAAGTCCAAACAAATATTTTACAAATCAGTCTTCGTTTCCATCATTCTAATTATCTTCCTTGTTTGGCATTGTAACATTGTTGTTCTCAAAAATGTGTTTAGATCTCGGATCATATCTTAGTACGAACCACCAATCCCAATCCAACACATATAGGTAAAAAAAACACTTGGTTGCAATGTTTTGGGAAAACATAAGGCTCCTTACTTTAAACCCACATTTCTTTAGAGTTAATACATATTAGCCCACTATCACAATCTTCCTTTACATTTCTCCGGTTGAAGGTATCCCACCACTTGCAACAACAAAAAAACACATTGAAATGATGAGAAGTCCACTTGCATGATCTCTTGTAACTTTCTAATGCAACCTAACTTCCCCTCTATCAGGTTTTCATCGTGGCGGCTATCACGACTAAATTGGTAGAACTCAACCTCCACTCCACAATATTGTA
>JASDQU011442669.1:0-23412 GCA_032191745.1 Picea mariana | reverse complement strand
AAGTTGTCAGGGTGAGTTCCAGGATGTTTCAAATTGGTGCTACTTAAACTTAGAAACAGGGTTAGGCATAAGTTTTCTTTACTTGTTTGTAAACAAACATTACTCCATTAGGGGATTGGCTAGGTTAGGGTTAGGATTAAGCGTCTAAGCTTGATTTCTTCGCCCCTACGAAAATAACTATTGGTTCCCTTGCCCTGTAGCTACGTTAGCCTTGCGCCTCACTCGCCACTTCCTAGGCTTACTCTCCTAGTGCATATGCCGCCTCCTTTCCGTTTGTCCTAGTCTAAACCCTTTTAACTTTTCGCATACAACTTGATTAACGTGACTTTCGACCTTATGTTTATTAATTTACGCCAATATGCGTACACCTATTGACAATGGGCACAATTAATGATCTTTTAATCTTATTTAACTTTAAACCCTGATCTGATGGCTATGCATTGAAGATGCTGGCATAATCTTAGTCGTCCTCCAAAGTCAAATGGGTCAGATTTATTATTCATAACTTTCTTGCATTTATCAAGGCATCCGTTAACATGTTTACTTTTAGCATTTACCTAATCACATAAAAAAAATGCTATAAGGTTATATAACTACCACGTTTAATGTTTAAATAGGATTAAACCGCGGCATCTAAACAATTATCCCCAACTGCCAGCCCCGTTTTGGTGTTCACCAACGCTATGTACCTTTTGGCGTTAGTGTTCTTCTTAAGACGCTTTGCTTGGTGGGAGGTCTTGGGTATGACAATTAAAGTATTTATAAGTGAAATTATTTGTAAAAGTCACATCGTGTGGTGCGTTGGTAGGGCGGACTTTGTAAAGATTTGACCGGTGGGGAGGTTTGGGGTTCAAAACCCATGGACCTTCTAAAATTTTAATTAACCTTTTAATGTATTTTAACTTTACTCTAAATACACCATTAATTTAATTAAAATTTTAATTTGATAATTAATTACACTAATAATTCTAAAGTTATTTATTTATTTATTTATTATTATTATTATTTTAAATTACTTTATACTGAATTATCGTAAATTAACTTTAAATTAAATAAAACTAAATTAATCTAAATTACTTTTATACCAAATAATAATAATAAAAAAATTAAATGAGAACTCACGCACAATTTATAAAGGAAATTTAAAATTGAAGAAAATCGAAATAATTAAAAAATAGTGTGGGCACGCATGGATTCCACGTGCCCGCCATGCTTCCTCCAACATCCTCCTGACCTAAACCTAACCCTACACGTACTCTCTCACTACCCTAACCCTAATCGTCCTGTAGCTTGTTTCAATTGCGAACGCATGAGCCTCTCCTGCTCTGCAACTGCGGCGGAGCTCTGGTAATGGCCGCGGCTATTTCTCATGGCGTTATGTGTAGGGTTGGTTTTATTAATTAATTAATTTTTTTATTTTATTTTATTTTATTTTTTTATTTTTTTTTATAAAATAAAATAAAAAATTGTTTTGTGTGGTGTTTGCAGGTCGTGTGAGCTCTCTCTCCTTGGCTGCGTTTGGTGTGTTTAGAGTTTGATTTAGCCTCTCGGATGAGAAAATACCAAAAGCTTACTTACGGAGACCTAGTAATTGTTAAGAGTATATACGAGAAAGGCTGCCAGAATGAAATTGAGAATTTCATCTTTCAGCTAGTCGATTTAACTGGCAATGGCCTTGTAAAAAGAGTAACCTTCCAGTGCAGTGTGATAAGTAATAACGACTCCCTTAGGGTGCCGGCCAGCTTCAATCACTCTATTTGGAAACGGTGAAAATGTATGCGTTAGTCGCTTAAACAACGATTCTCAACACTATAACACTCGCCTGGAAGCTACAATAAACAATCTGGCGAAAAGTCTCCCAGGGCTAAAAATCGTAGTATTTGACATCTATACTACATTATATGAATTCGTTCAGCATCCTTCTGACAATGGTAACAGTGCTTTTTTCTATTCTGGTAACTGTGTTTGCTACTCACTTGTGCTTGGCGATAGGTCGTTGGCTTGTATATTGTGTTGACTTGGTGTGTTCGGCTTGTGTATTGTGGATGCAGGTCGCATGGAGCGGGGAGCTAGGCCATCGTGACTGTTTTGCTATGTTTAATTATGTGTTAAATAGTGGATGGTCGTGGGTTCCATTCCTTCATAATACACATGCGTTGGTTATGAGGTCGTGGGTTCTATTCCTCCATAATACACATGCGTTGGTTATTTTGTTGTTTCTCAGTGGGTTCATGCGTTCGTTAATGCAGGGTTTGAAGAGGCGAGGAGAGCGTGTTGTGGAATGGGAGTCATTGATACTGCTGTATTGTACAACCCTAGGTCAATAGGAACCCGTGCCAACGCTTCCCAATACGAGTTCTGGGACAGTTTCCATCCCACTCAGGAAATAGAATATGTCTGGTCTGCACTTTGCTCCTCTCCGTCTACTTCAACCCCCATTATCGTTCGCTCAGGAGTCTATAATCTGGCTGCATAATCTCATTTGCTTCCTCTTGAGGAATACATCGTCAATCCTCTCCTTTTCTGCATTCTACTTTGCAACTATCTAGTACTATTAAAACAGAAATGGTTAAGCTCAGCAGAGGACCTACAGAGATTCGAACTGTTGCCAATGATAATGGAGCGCCCTCTGGACTTTCCATTCATTTGAGAGGTTTAATTATCTTTTCCCAGTATAACTTACATGAGGGTTTGTTTTTGTTTTATTTAATTATTGCACAGAAGATATTGCTATTATGTTGTTGTTTTTAAAGTGGGCGTTGAGGATATTTGGTAAAAATCAACTTTAGAGCAATATTAGATAGCTTGAGTATTTTTTTTTTTTACACTCTACTTTAGGCTGGACAGTAGCAAATACAGGACTCCGGATTCTAATGGTGGTAGGCCTGGTTTTTTTTTTTTGCCTTAGCCAGTCCACAAGGGATTAGAATGGAATCCGTGAATACGACTGTTTCTGCACTTCATAATATTTCATAGATGGAACTCGGCCATCTGGACATATTCAATCACAAGCATCATTTCTCTTTGATCTGAGTGGGAAGAATAACAGTGTGATACCAACCAAACCAATAGGTAGTGGGTAAATCATGTGTGCGGAACTATGGCAGGAGTATGTTCGAAGAAATAAATAGGAGACGCCCGTCAGTGTTCAGATCAAATACAGAGGCAGGTAGCCGAGATATTGAATGCAGAAATCAAAAAGAAAGGCACAGATTTCGACCCACTTAATTTTAGTTAGCCTTTTAATTATTATTGTTATTACTATTTTTAATTTGTTATTTATTTCTTTATTTTTTTTTAAATAATGAAGTACCAATAGTTACAATCCATTTGAATTAATTAATAAGAATTATTTTTCCTCAGTTTCTTTTCAGAGAGTTCTGAGTAGCCATATTCATTAATTAGAAACGTTGAGAGGATGAGAGATCTGTATGAGACACAAAATGAATCAAATAGAAAAGGGTTTGCGTGTTGATATCATTTATGGGTAATATTGATTAGACCTTAAAATTTGATGTAAATTTATCAAAGGCGGGCAGAATTCTGTATAGTTTTATTTATGGAGTTTTGGCCCTTAGGCCCAGATTTCAAACGAATGCTCTTCATTTGTTTCATATCTACTTTTTTTTTATAAACAACTATACTTAACTCGCCTACGTAGCTTGTTTTACTTCAGTAAATTCATATTGCATTTATTTATTTTATTTTTATTTTTATTAAAGTTTCTATGTTTTGTGTCCAGGTTAAGCGTCGCTGGATTTTTGGCCCTTAAGGCCCAAATTTTTATTCACCCTAATACATTTATTTAGGGATTTACTATAACTAAACCCCTTATTTAGGCCCTTGGTTCCAGATTTGAACTGGGGCTCTGATACCAAATGTAGGGGCCGAGTAGAATTTACGTGAACAAAATTCAATAATTCGTTTAATTGAACACCTAAGCATTTATAAATTAATCAGCACATAATAAATTTTTTATAACTGATTAAAAATAATTGCAAAATTTGAAATACCTGAACCTGATGCTAATAATCTATTTGTCCGCCGCTGGCCTCCTTGATCGCTTCTGCAAAACACTGCCCAAAACCGTTCCTCCCTGCCAACTAGATAGCTCCCTAGCTCCAGGATATCAACGGATATCCTGGCCCTCCGTGCCCAAAACCCCCAGCAACTCCGGTGCACTGTATCAATCCTACTCCATAACTTCACTTCTCTCTGCAAATCCAGAGCTCCCCAAACTTCATTCCCCAACCTCCATAGAATGACCTCCCGTCCAACTCCTTCCCTTCCTTATCCCTCCTTCACGGACTCTCCCCCCCCATTTACTCCCTACCTAACCCATTTATTACTCTTATCCTTTCCCGTTAATGCTTTTATCTTCTCGGGATTCATAGGTTATCCCTTGTTGTATATGCAACCATTTTATATCATATACCATTAATCTATTAAATCCATTACACAAGTTATTAAATGTAGTTTGGAGTTAAATTATTAATTAATTAATCACAATTATATCCCTTAATTAATTAATAACTCACTTAATTAATATCATTAAATCATCTTTGTTTAATTAATACCTTGTTAACACAATTAATCCCCTAATTAGTTTTACTTTATAATTTCTTAAACATTTATCCAACTAGGGTCGTTACATGAAGACCCGAACAACCATGTTATAACATTTCATCTATGGTGTTCATCAAATTGACTCATGGATGATTCTATACAGTTGCATCTTTTCTAGCGCACACTCATAGGCTCCGCAGCCAAATGGTACATTGAACTTCAATGTGGTACCTTTCAAGATTTCGACTCTTTAGCTATGGATTTTTTCACGCATTTTCAATTACCCATCTGTTACGAGACTGGTACAAAACTCTTAACCTCACTTCGTCAAACGAACTCCGTACATATATCTAATCACATTCATGAGTGGAGAAGATGACGAAGGTTGATTAAAGTGACCATTCCTGACCAATTATTGGCAGAATGGTTTACTAAATCTCTTTTACCCCCAATTGCTCGTGACGTTGCCATGGGTGGTGTTGTCACTGAGGAAGAAGCCATTTCTCATGCTCAGTACTTAGATTTGGTTTATTCCCAATCTGGTACGTTGTATGAGTTGATACCAAATGCTCCCCGTACATCTCCCAATCTATCCAAACCATCTTCCATGGCTCACGCAGATGGAGTCATCGGTGCTGTCAAGACCCAATCTTTATCATAGTCGGTCAGCTCGACTAATTGCTTTGTTTTTTCACTCGTCATCGGTTCGACTTCACTCTCCTCTACCTCCCCCCCCGACTCAAATCTTTGAGGTGAATGAAGTCCAATCTGCCTCTTCGCAACAATCCGAGGGAAAGAAGAAAACGAAAAATAAACCCAAAAAGAATAATAATAATAATGAAAATAAAAAAACACAAACTACACCACCTGCTCTTGAAAAGAAACCACAGCGAAAACCGAAATTCCTGTGTCTCATTTGTGGTGATGATCATTACACTCGAGAATGTCCTCATCGCGACAAAGTTGCAAAACTTTTCAAGGGGAATTCCCAACCTGCTGTGTTAACACAACCTTTTTCCTCAACAACAGTCCATGGTTACTCAAGCCCTTTCCCCTCCAGCAGGGGGCAATCCCAGTCATCCTCCTAGTGAGGAAGCCTCGTCAAGTGCTCATATTTATTGTTCAATGGGATTGATTTAACCACTCGCACCACAACGTATGACACACTGACTAAACCTGACAAAGAGAAGGTCACTAATGGTACGCCATCGGATCCATCTCCCACCACCGTTAGTCCCCCATATGGATCGCTTCAGATTGAAAAACCCACTTTCGACTCTATTTTACGCCCTCCCAAGATCACTATTCACAAATAAACTTTTAATCCTAGTTCACGTGCCGCCCAAATCTACAACATTGTTGAAGATTTGGCTCAAGCATTGTGTGCTATGTCTGCTCTTGAATTTATACAACATTGTCCAAGTCAACATAGAACGCTCTTGGCCACCATCGGCACAATCAATCCTGAATCGTCAAATAATATCACGTTTAACCTTAATAACTTCAAGTCACGACTTTCTCACCAGCTTGCTTTTCAAATTGATGTAGTTGTTCATAATCAACACATTCATCGCACCATACTGGATGAGGGAGATTCCACTTGCGTCATGTCGTTAGCCTATTGGNACGTTTAACCTTAATAACTTCAAGTCACGACTTTCTCACCAGCTTGCTTTTCAAATTGATGTAGTTGTTCATAATCAACACATTCATCGCACCATACTAGATGAGGGAGATTCCACTTGCATCATGTTGTTAGCCTATTTGAAAGGATTAAAATCATCTGCGCTTAATCAATCCCATACAATGTTACAAGCATTCGATGGGCGAGGATTTCGTCCTCATGGACTCTTGCAGTCTTTAGCCATTTAGTTGGGAGGTAAGATTGTCTATGTAGAGGTAGTTGATGCTCCCTTTTATTATAACTTGTTGTTAGGAATAAGTTGGTTTTATGACATGACTGTCGTCACTTCATCAGTGTTTTGATGTTTACAATTCCCCTATCAAGGTAAAATTATCTCTATCGACCAGTTAGATTACTACACCCCCGATGTTCGCACTCCCGCCACCAACAATATTCCTTTCTTGGGAGATACTAAGATCACTTATGAAAGTGTCAGTGTAGGTCTTTTAAAATATTCTTCCCTTGTGGGTACTTTCCTTGCACCACTTCCTCCCACCTCACAACACATTTCCACAATCAATATGATCTCGACTATGGCATATCAATCTTACGAATCATTTGATCCTTGGGTTGTGCCTAGTCCTTTGGAATTCGATGCACTAGGTGACGGTATGACACTTAGTCATGCTGAGGCTTCATAGGATGTTATCAAATCTGCCTCTCCCTCATTGGACAACCAATGTATGTTGGCATCCAAAACTTATTCATTGCCATCTTGGTTGGATTCCTTATCCTCTACTTTCGACTAGATCCTATGGATTTTTCCATTGAACGAATCCATTATGGAAACGCTTAGTATCGAAGAGGTACCTTAGGATGAAAACCATCATCGATCATATTTTCTCCCTAGTCTCAATGAAATCGAGGAAGATATACAGTCTATATTTTCCCCCGATGTTGTCGATTCTCCTCAATCTCCTATCCTTACCCAGGTGTTGTAGGAAAATCTCCCCGCGGACAGGTAGATTGCCTCAAAGAGATAGAACCTAAACAATAAGATAGAAAGTGCTTAACGTGGACACTGACTTCCTTTCAAATCTATACAAACTAATGCATGAGGAGGAAGGAGAATAGAAGTACCTTTTAATCGACGTTTGTCCCTGCACGCTCCGAGTCAAGCTCCAAACTTTCGCTTCTCGATGAGTCTCGTAGACAAACAAAGTATGACCACTTCCTACTCTATTGATATTAGCTTGAAAAGAGACCTATCTATCAATGATAAGTTCATGTAAGATCAGACACAAACTAGAAAGAAACAGGCCAAGCGTGTCAGATTAATGAGAATAACGACAGCAGTACTTACAATCGTAGATGCGAATGCGACACCTTCGTCACGTCTCCTTCGTCTAACCCTTGCTCGAAAGATCCACGACCTGGATGATAACAACTTCACTAATCACTCTCCTTTAGCCGACTGTGTGTTTCCTATGAGATCATAGGTTTCATGCTAGAAATTCTTCCTCCTTCTCACCATCATGGAGACTGCTTATATAGGTTAAGAGAGGCTTAACCTCTTGAGGTATCTTTAGGGTAGGTTGAGGAATTCCCTCCTTAGATCAAGGATCTTTTGGTTGGACCAAGAATTCGAATGCAACTGCCTTCCAAACTTGAAAGATCCTCCCCTTATTCTCCTCAATGGGCCAACCACTGCCTAGATTAGACAGTGCTCCCTCAAAAGGGGCATCAGGGCGCTATAGTGCTCCCTAGGAAGCTTCAGGGGAGTGCCAACGCTCCAAGGATGGATATAGCTCCTCTAGAGGGGCAACTGGGTGTTATAAAGCTCCCTAAGACCTTATAGGGGAGTGCCAGCACTCCTAAGGCTGATACAGAGGAGCGCTCACCTTCAAAACCCTTGCTTAAGAGCTCCTTTCAGGTGATAAGAGTTCCTTGACTTCAGTTAATCATTCTCCCTCCTCCAAATCAAGTGTCTGAGGTATTCTAAATGTCTCCTTGGTGTCATCATCATGGCAGTATGATTTGTTTGATGTTTGCGACACTTGTGAATGACATGCGATACTTGCGATAGTTGAGAGGAACATGCAACACTTACGATACTTATCGAAGTGAGCAATATTGAGGTGTAACAGATTGCCCCCCAAAGTATGAAGTTAGAAGATTCGAACTGATAACTGAAATTCTTTGTAGACTTTCAAGCAAGGGTATAGACTCGGAGAACCTGACAGAAGCTGCACACAAACATCCAACAAATATCATGACATATTTCAAAACCCAAGGTAGGCATACCTATGCTTGGGTGATCAAGACTTGCAAGATATGGCCGCCATAAAATACACTGCGAATCCATAATTGTATTGATAAAAAGGTATAGCCACCGGGGATACAATGTGGATCTAGCTACAAGTTGGCAGGATTCAAAATCTCGTCTGTATCATATATCACAGTGGATTGGAAAACTTTCTTACAATCGTCTCTCTCAAAAAACCAAAAGCCCTTTCTCAATCCTCTCAAAATATATTTATACATGATCATCAAATATTTTCCCGTTGGTGATTAACCAGCTTCCTAAGACTACGGTTACATGGATGAATCATGTCAAACCGTTTACATTTCTTTTCTAATTTCTAATGATGAAAATATTCAAAAGAGTACTTTTATGTTGGTGTTGATGAACTTCCTTCTTCCGCCTCAAGACAGTGAACACATTTTCCCAAAAACTTCACCAAAACTCTGGGAACGTCTGGTATCTCCTTTGGCTCAAATATGAAGAATCTTTTATGTAATTTGGGCAAGCGATATTCTATTATCTTCCTCGTGAACTTAATAGTTTGCAACTTTAAGTTCGGTATCACCATCCACTTGTCGATTTCAGAGATATTGATTACCTTAATGTTTGGGATTTCTACCTTCATTTCCTCCAAATCTTCCTTGAACCTTAGTTGATGCTTGACAATGTTGATCTCTCCTAGTAACCTAGGACAAACATTTTTTCCAATATTCAATGAAGTCTTTTCTAAGAGGTAAAAAATCCCTTGACAATCATCATTGACATCTCTGGTTATTCTTTTATTTTCGGCCAGGCCTGCTTCCCACACTTTAAGTATTACATCTCCTTTAACCTGTTCTAAAATGGATAGTTTATGAATCTTTCCGACCTCATCCTTTGTTGAAAGGGCTACTGCTTTTTGGAAAGTCGTTTTGGCTACTTTCACTTCTCTTTCTTTCTGGAGAACATTCTCCAAAGATTTGTTTGTTTCCTGAAAGTAATTCTGGACAACTTCCAGATTTAAAAATACTTTCTGTTGTTCCTCTTCTATTTTCAAATGTATTCCCTATACTTGAGCCTGGAAAATTTCCAGCTCTACCACTTGATTTGAAATAGTGTAAATTTTATCTCGTAATTGTTTATTTTCTTCTTCCTGTATTAGGACCTGTGCTTGGGTGACTTGTATTATCTGATTTGCTTCCTCTAAGATTGTTTTCATTTTCTGAATCTCTTGAATATCTTTTAGTCTAGCTTGTTCTAGACCCTTTTTTATTCCCCAACTGATATTTCTTTTGGTTTCTTTCAATTTATCCTGTAGCTAAGATATCGTTTGGTCTTTTTGTTCCAGCATAGCTGTCAAATTGCCCACAGAATATAAATTTGCCGATGCTATAGCTCCCATCGTGCCTGCTATCTCTGTGGAAAATTCTTCATCTTTAAGTTTGTTTCCATCTATAATGACCCTATGCTTTTTAACCATCCCATCTCCTCTTGGATGGATTTCCTATTTCAAGATTGCCCTTCTCTTTTTACTAAAAAAATAGTTTGATGAAGGAATCTCATCTCTAGAAATTGGCTCCAAATCACTGACATACAGAGCTCCCTCGTGGGGGTTTCCATAAGTGGACTGCAATGGAGTCAAGGAAGTAATGGGACTTCCAATTTCTGTCGATGTTGTTCCTCCTGCCTTTTCTGGAACATCCTTAGGGATTTCTGGGGATGTTTCTAGCTCCTTTCCCTTCCTTGCCTCTGATTCTTTTGTCTGGGAAACTTCTGTGTCTTGTGAAGGTATTCCAGTATCCTTCATCTTGCCTTTAGTATTTTCTTTATCATAAACAGATGTTTCATGCTCATAGGCTTTTAAATTACAATGCATCAAATGTTTGCTTATTAATTGATAGGGGTCATGCTTTTTGTGTTCAATATCTACCAATTTTACTTCTTCTAGTGATTTAGCCTCTACTTTAGAATGGCCTAGATTCAGTAATGAAAATTTCCCAACATGTACAGGGAAAGTTGGCCATGACTTCTTCTGAGCTGCCTTTAGCTCTAATCCAATGCCGCCTTTTACTATCTGGTGGGCTACCTCTCTACACACCAATCTGTCCGATAGGAATTTAGGGAGTGAATGAGGGGGAATAGAACAACCATAAACCCTAATGTAAGAAAATTTCTCGTCAATAAACCAGTCGACTATTGCTTTAATATTTTCTATGATTGTATGAGAAATGCGAGGAGGTTCGCATCTAGAAAATATTTTATGCATTAGAATTGTAACAAAATGAAAATTTCATAAAATGCATCCTTAGCATTTTCTTCCCAAAGGGGCAGAATGATATTCATGAATGGGTTCTGGACAGGTTATGTTCCAACTCCAATTCATTAAGGGAAAAGGGGTCCCATAGCGGATTGCATCCATAATGTATGCTGACATGTAAAAGGCCACTGATTGTCCCTTTGATTTTGCAACTTTGTAGTTTGAGATTTCTTGTGTTAGGTTATCCGACAAAATCTTACTCCAGTTAAAAGCATACCCTTTTGAATCTTCTTCCAAAAAGGGCACCCAATGTGCATGAAAATGGAAGGGGTCTTTTCTCCCGAAAATTCTACATAGCATAATGGCTACGTAGACCATATATTCATTCAAGGATGCTGTAGAATAAACCCCGTGGGTATCGGCTCTAAATTTTGATGGACACCTCCACCATTCTCTAATCATATCAGGATAGGTCCGGTCTACCTCAGTGCATTCTTTCCTCCGAAACTCTGCTAAAAACTCAGCATTAAAAGTATGTTTAGGATTTGGTGAGAGTTTATACCTTACTTGTATGTGTTCTGGCCTGAATGAGCCGACAATGACTCCTTGATCATTTAAGATGCTCCTTGTCGGGATATCGACCTTTTCCAGGGCCCAACTGATCATATCATTGTATGCCACGAGCCGAGGGCGCGCAACAATCTTATGAAGCTCTGATTCAGCTATGTCCCAATAGTGATTCTTAGAATCAGGATGAGCATTCTTGAGTTGACATTCTAGAAATTCAGAAATTTGAGTCCAAGATTTAATGGAGTCTATAGCGTGTGGCGTGGTGTCGGAGATGATATCTCCTTCCTGTGTATCTTCACTCTTCTTCGGTGCCTTTTTTGGTGCCATGACTTTACGTTAAATGGAAAACCTGTCACAAAAAATGAATGAATGAGCTTAGTTGAGTATTTCTTGCGCTTGATAAAATGAAAACACAGACATTCAAATGCTCTTCTAATTCATTTAAAAGTGACGGGATTGACGTAGCTGACAAGAATTCAAGGCATTTAATGCGGAAGATATTTTACTGAGATACACATTAGTACCACGTATCACCATTGATTCATTATTTAAATGGCCGTATTTTAGCGCCTTTGGATTTTTAAAGAAAACTCGAGACATTTTACTCAATCGAAAATCGAAACATGAACGAAACCTTAAAAAATGATTATCATTAATCATGCTTTGGAAAAAGATTAATTGGTGCTAAACATAATTAAGGCTGAAGATTTTGTTTTTTTTGGAATTTCGGGGATCGTGTTGTAGAGAAGTATGTCATTGATGAAATCCGATCTCCGAAATCATGAAATCGTGACGTGTTAATTAAGACTTAAACGTTTTAGCAAAGTGATTGATTGATATTTAGCATTTCAGGATTTCAGGGATCATTTTGACAAGAAGTATGTCATCGACGAATCCCGATTTCCAAAGTTGCAAAATCGCAACGTGTTTTAAAAATAAGACTTAAATTCATCTTAATTAACTAATTAATCAGGGTTAAGGACAAACAGAGTTAGTTCGGTTTAACACAAATTATAAATCAGGATTTCGGGGATCATGTTGTCGAGAGATGTGTTATCACTGAACCTCGAATCCCGAAATTGTGAAATGATTAACTTAAGTCTTAACTTTTTGTGATAGAGAATTAATTAATTAGCATTTAAATTAACTCTCTTTATTTCGGGAAATCGGGGATTGGGATTTCGCGAATCAATTTGTATTGAAAAATATGTTTCCAGCAAACCCCGAATCCCGAAAACTCTTTAAAGTTAACCTTAAATCCGTAAGTCTTAAAGCTTATCATGATTAAAATAATTTTATAGAAAATGCGTCGGGATTCTTATAATACTTTTAGGTTTTTTGCCTTTTATTATTCAAATAATTGAGTTCTTAAGGAAATCAGTATCGTGCGTTTGGGAATGATAATGAAACTTGCATTTTATGAAAAGCCGAAACCCGAAAAAAGGAAAGTTTAGGTCTTAGGGATAAAAAAATTTAAGAATTGTTTCAACAAGCCTGAAAGGCGAAATCAACCTTAGTCATTGATTTAGAGGGGATCCACGTGTCAACAGATCGCTCAAATATGAGATTATGTGTAGGAGGAAGGAAATGATATTCAATAACAGTCATTGATCAAGAGGTAGCGTCAAGAGGCAAGAAATCGACGAACAAGATGAATTGTGGGGCCAGGACATGCTCGGACGTTAATTTTCCTTGAGCGGGTCGCAATTGGAACCACAGTTTTAACAAAGGGATACATGGCAGCTGGAGGTGAATTGCGGGGTGAAAAGCGGGTTGGTCTAAAACCACTCTTGCCCACGCCCGCAATCATGCATTTGCGCAAAGTCATAGTCCAGGGGCGTATGTAGGAAGGGGCTAGTGAAAAGGAGCTAGCGTTCGCAAATTGAAGAGAGCCCAGAGCGTGCAGACAGAGGGTGTGGGTATCACAGGACTTGCGCCTAAAGGAGAAAAAGGGGTCTGTGTATAATTGTTTTGGGTTCAAACAGGAGCTCGAAGAGTTGATCCGACTCAGGTGAAAGAAATATCCTAGATCGGGAGGTCGAAGAACCCTAGGAGGGTAGGGGAGCTGCATCAGAAGGGTAGCCTTAAATGCTTAGGTTTGCAAAATTTTGTATTTTTGTACATATTTTATCTACATTAGGTTAGTTGTGCTCTATAAATTGCATCGATCAACACTATATTTTTTGTTGTTGTGTTTTTCTATGTTTTTTTTGAGCTCAACTTGAGGGAGAAAAGAGGTAAAAATAAATGAGTTTTTTTTTTTTTTTCATTTCACTGTCTTTTTGCTGTTAGGGGGTTTTGTAGTACATGAGGTTTTTATCCAAGCATCTGGGTTATGTGTGAATTTAACTTTCGACCGGGATTGTGTATGTAGGATAGTCCAGCAAGATTCGGTGTACGATTCAAGAAAAAATAATCTGTCGTCGACGATTTACAATAACAAATGGAAATGAAGTGAACATGATTGACTGTAGTCGTCAACTGAAGAGTTGGACATGTGAAGATTATCGATCTCCACTAATCGTTCTGCTAGAGTAGCAATAACTTCGGTAAGGAACCTAGCAGCAAACACTCGTATTTAAAAAGAATGGGGTTTTCTTTTTCTATTGAGTCATTCACCTACTATTTGAACAATTAAAATTTGGAAAGTTGGGAGAAGAAGCAGGAGTACACATGTCCAATCCACATGTTAGCCCAATTTCTTCTTCCACTTCATTTTCATTTCAATTTAAAAGCTCTATTTATATAAGTATGCATATATTTATATAAGTATGTATAGAATAAGACACATTTCCCAACCCACCTAGATTGTAGAGCAATTTCTTAAATGTTTAAAAATTTGAATTTTGAGGGAGCAAATGAACTTGGGTAGGAAGACATGGAGATTGTGGATGTGCTCATAGATGCTAAAGAAACAACTCCACTTTGATTGGACTTGTAAGATAAATTTAGTTTTTTGATATAGAGTAAATAGACGAAAAGATTTGATTGAATAACTTGCAGTTGCATAGTATTAGTGTAACATAAGTCTGGTTCCTCCAACAATAGCTTGCCGTTTGCTCCAATATGTATTTGTTCCTTCATTTGACTAATTCTCGTATGGCTTTGTTCCTTTAGCTTAGCTTTGTTCCTTTCAGCTGACTAATTCAAAAATCTGATTTGGACACCAAGATCATGAATATTGTTAAGGCTCTCTTGTGAAGGTAGTGAAATTATGATTTGGATACCAAGATCATGAATATTGGTAAGGCTCGAGGGTGAAGACGGTGGTTGCAAAGTTGTTTAGGCAACATAGGTGTTGTCAAGGAAATGGAGGTAGTGGCAGTGGCTTTAATGAAAGATCAACATTTTTAAAGAAACATGATCATCTGTAAGAATAGTTTAAAGCCTTTTAAGAATAGTTTAAATGCATGACATCATTTGTCGACCAAATCATTGTAGTATATTTAAAGAACTGACATAGATCATTATAATAAATTTAAAGCACTGATATAGACGTGAAATCAAGTTATACTCAAAACTTAGGTTATATAGGTTATATAAGAATGTAATTTTGCAACAATAAGACTCAACACTTTAGGTTATATACTTTGAGAATGAAAAAATTACATTCACTCGGCAATAAGGCTCGGAATTTGCCAACCAACAAAGTTAGTTATAAAAGTAGTTTAAATATTGTGAAAAAATAATTATTTTGTTTTTCCTATATACAACATTGAAAGATACGAAAATATTTTTAATCAAAAATTAAGTAATTGATAGTCAACAATAAATCATTTGCTATAATATTGGCCTTCGACAAACACTAATAAATAATTTGAAATACTTCCTATAAATGGACTTCGATATATATACAACAAGATGTTAGAATTTAAAATTCAATCCAATGGAAATTCAAAAATTGAATTACCCAGATGATTACAAATGAGACCCATGGCAATTTTTTTCCAGCACTTTACGATTGTGTGGGATCAAATCTAGGATCAAGTCTAACTTTGAAATGGATGACCTCTTTCTTACATTATCTCGAGAATTACCTAGTTGGCAGAACCCTCTCAGTGATTACACTGCTACATCCACGAATCACCCAAAGGATTTTTATAAAGGTAAGTAAGAATATATGAAAAAAACCACCATGTACCTTCTATTATGAGCACTAATATCAAATTCAAGGTATTATGAAGAAGCTTGGGTGAAAGGAAACTTTACTACCTTTAAATGAAATCGTGTCATCAAGTTCTTGGATTGCATTGAGAAACTATGGACTTGTAAATTATCATATTTTCCATTCCTTATTCGCCACGACCAAATGTGAGGGTTGTGAGCGTTGTTAGTACGAGTGTGCTTTTAAAGAAGCAAATATATATTTATAATAATTTTTTTGTTAATGTGTTTGTAATTTATGAGATTAGTTTTTAGTTAAGAAATTTTGATTCACAGGGATCTAAGTTGTTAAAATCATTTAAAAATCACATTTAGTTTAGATCATATCAATTTTTAGTTAACTAAATTTTTTAGATGTCTCCTCCCAACTATAATAAATTTGAAACCTGAATCACTGTACAAACAAAACTTTTCAAAACTAATCACACTAATAAAATTTAAAAAAATATTTATAATACCTTAATCCTAAATATAATATTAATTTTCTATTAATGTAAACCCTAAAATGAAATCGCTCTCCCCTTAAGCCTATGACTATTGCAATTTATAAGATCTAATTTTTTATTAGCGTAAACCCCAAAATGAAATCGCTCTCCCCTTAAGCCTAAATGTTAAGTAAGTATTTATATATATTAACACCTATATATATTTTAAAACATATATAATTAATTAAGTATCGCATAAGTATATATGAGATATTTTTATGGAATGACTTATGGTGGAATATTTTGTAATATTAATAAAATTAATACTTTATATTTTTAAAAGTATGATTATTGTTTTAATGTCTTTTCTTTGAATGAGTTAAATGATAGTGTAACGCAAGTAATAAAATTATTGCATTATAGATTTATGTTTTAAGTTGTATTTAGTTTTATTTTGTTATCTACATACATTATTAGTGTTAGGGGAAACATCATTCTTAAGGATATCCCATTGTATCATTTAAAGTGCAAGATCATGCACTTTTGGTTTCATATAACATTTGTGGAGACCTTATACTTTGGATCTGATTAGCGGCAGTGAGAAGGATATTGGGGTCATATTTGGAGTTATCAGATATTAAGCAAATATTTCCAATACTCATACCACCTTTCGTTTGGGGGCAATTTGGTGAGCTGCCATGTATGTTGAGGACGTCGTCATGCCTACTCTAAGTGCAATACATGTGACCCAATATAGGCCCGAGTCAACATATGAAAGTATGAAAACTCTAGTTAGAGTGCATAAGAATCAACAACGCATGATGGATGATGATTTGTCACTAATCTCCCTAGACCTATGTAGGATACATTTTCTCTTCTTCTTCTCCCCTCTTCTTTGTTTTCATACTAATTGTATGAAATGAATTAGGTTACACATATGCATATGCATGGTTGATTATTAATATGCATGGATGGTTATTAATATGCGGGGTTAATTGTAATATTCATATTTTATCACTAAAACCCTGCATGGTTGATTATTAATATGCATGGATGGTTATTAATATGCGGGGTTAATTGTAATATTCATATTTTATCACTAAAACCCCATGAGACTTAATATCTAGGCTAGGAATTCCCAAAACTAGTAAAATGGATTTCATGATTTTGAAACATATGAAAAGAAGTGTGGGATAGAAGAAACTATAACACAAATGATGTTTATGCCCATATAATATAGGCATGACTTTCCTCTTCATATCTGGCATACTAGACCTAGAATGAGGATATGAATAAACTCTTGTTCATGGGATAACCTTGAAAGATATTGATAATAAATCCCATACATTAAGGAAGCATAAAAAAAATATAATTAGTCTAAGTGGGACGATGACACCCTTTGATATGTTCCTTATAGCATGCTAGTGCTCATAATCAAGTAAGAAGATAATGAAATTGCATTGACATGAACTAATGAGTGCGAGATAAGAATCAAAATGTGTCTTATGTGTTTCCCTTGTGCTTGATATTATAGACTTAGAAGCCTAGATATGGACATTAAGAAGACACCATCATGTATGAAGTACTATACCATCACTTAATATGCTAAACTGGACTATGTAACTTGAGGAAGTAAAGAAGACACTTTCTATTTAGGAAAGATGTGAGTAAAATATAATTGATCGATTTGAGAGCATAGTGGTACAATTCCTCAATGGTACACATCAAATAAATTCAAACATGAAGGTAATGTGTATATACCTTAAAGATAGTATCTGATTACACTTGGAAGGATAATTAACCTATTATTAGAATGAGAAGATGGAAATATAACTATAGAGATACAATGATTTTAAGAAATGAAGGAAGGTTTCTAAAGCATTCATCTTCCACTGCTAGCATGTATACCTAACTTATAAAACATTCCAATATATTAGCATGTAGTCCTTGTAACCATAATCAACTTGGAAGGATGATATGAGCATACAAAGAGTAATATATAGATACTTCAAGAAAATATGATGGATGGTAAAGGCAATTTGAGTGGAAGTTTCACAAAAGAAGGATGGAATTGCACTTTGTAAGACTAACAATATAAAGAATCAACAAGGAGCAATAACCTTTTCTAGAATATGAAGGAAGATTTTAGATATGTCATGAGGGAATAATCATGATGAAGTGTAAAGGATGACTTAGTGCTCTTAAGGTATCCCTTGGATGAGAATCCCTTTGGTAAATTGTTGTCGAATAAGGTCTAAATAAGGACAATGTCTATCACGAAGAAAATATTTCCAATCAACGAATGAAGTTAAATGATCATGATATTGATACAGTTAATTTTAAGGAACTATAAGAACTATGGTGATGTTATATGAAAGAGTTAATAAACCCATGAGTGCCTATGGGCTGAGAACAAAGAAGACAAAACATAAATGGTGGAAATTTTGCAAGAAACACCTTATCATAATGGTAGTGTTCTCCTAGCTAGTCAAAGATTAGTGATAGTTAATAAAGGTGGCCAGTTTGGATAACAATAATATGGATTGTTAGGATTAGGGAAATCAATGAAAGCTCATATGACTTGCTTAAGGTTTATACCTAATGGATAACATTCAAGTGCTAGGGGAACTATGAAAATGTAATACATATTAGAGGAGTTCTATGTAACGATGATGACGGGGTCTCTCTCTCTCTCAAGTGGAAAGATCTCTTAATGATATTGATGAGTGGATTGAGAAACATGAATGATGATTAAGGCTGATTGGTAAGGATAATAGTGATGACCCAATATAATTGTAAAGTGTTAATATAGGAAAGGGTGACAAGTGATAAATTGAGAAAATATTTAAATGTTTAAATGTTCAAAGTATAACAATTGTCCACTTCTTGGTTTCTAGATCTTCAAAGGAAAAGGAAATAGACAATGTGATAAATTGATTCTTAGATATCAATGAGTAAAACACCTATAATCAAAAGTAAGAAGTTGGTATGTGTTATGACCCAATGCCTTAAAAATGATAAGAAATCAATAAAATTCGGTCCACTTTGAGGCGGAAACCTCCTTTACAATATATAAAATTTAGAACAAAATATGACATGAGATAAGATGGTCCTAATACTAGATCTCCTTGATATATATATGCATAGGAGACAAAGGGTTGCAATTATAATAAAAGGGTGCAAAGAAGCGTTCTAGCTGATCTACTAGAAATGAAATAATTCAATATTTAGGGCATAATAAGGGGTTTTATACATATCATGGGGATTTGTCTAGGGTTGAACATGCTCATCCCGTTCAAACAAGTGTTGTCCTCAACGCTTGTCTAACAACATACGATTTTTCATGAAGAAATCATCTTCCTATGTTGCCTCCTCCACTATAGGTTCTTCCATTTGACGAGGTACTCTGTAATTTCTTGATTTCTTAGTTGCTTAATTCTCGTTTCAAGGATTGTTTCTGGCTCTAGTATGATTTTCCCTTATTCATTGAGCTTTGGTAAAATTGTTTGGATCGGGATCTTGTTTCTGATTACCTTCTTTAAGCAAGAAACATGCAATAATGGATGTACACGTGAAGATGGAGGCAACTCCAATTTGTAAGCCATACTTCCAATCATTTGCAAAACCTTATAGGGCCCATAATATTTGGGTACTAGTTTATTTTCCTTCTTTTGTTGCTTGAGGGACATTTGTTTGTATGGTTGTAGACTTATAAATACCCAATCCCCCAACTCAAATTTCCTTTCCTACGATGTTGATATGGTTGTTGTTTCATCCTATTTTGTGCCATAAACAAGTTGTCCTTCAATAGTTTTAGGACCTCTTGTTGGTTCCCTATGTGTTCCTCCACTTCTTGAACCTTTGTATTCCCTTTCAAGGGTGATGTGATGGATGGAGGATGATATCCATAAAGTTCCAGAAATGGGGACATTTTTGATGAAGTATGGAAGGATGTGTTGTACCACCATTCCGCAAAGGGAAACCACTTGACCCATTGTGTCTGTTTATCGAATGAAAAGAAACAAAGATTTCCTTCTATACATTTATTCACAATATCAGTTTTCCCGTCAGATTCAGGGTGGTAAGACGAACTATGAGCCAATTGAGTACCAAAACAAGAAAATAAGTCTGTCCAAAAATTTCCCATGAAAATTGGGTCTCTGTCACTTACAATAATCTTGGGGACTCCATGTAATTTTTGAACTGTTTCCATGAATGTTGTTGCTATTGTGCTTGCTTTAAAAGGATGAGAAAGAGAGAAAAAATGCGCATTCTTTTTTATTCGATCCACTACTACCATGGTGATGGTATTTCCTTTTGATTTTAGTAAACCTATAATAAAATCCATGGAAACTTCTTCCCAACGTTGGATTGTTATAGCTAATGGTTGTAGGAGACCTGGAGTCTTGATTGTCTCTCCCTTATTCTGTTGGCGGACCAGACATTCTGACACAAACTTTTGAACATCATTTTTAAGACCTTCCAAAAAAAAATCTTTCTTGACCCTGTGGTATGCTTTCAAGAATCCTGAATGTCCCCCTATAGGATAAGTGTGCAATTCCAGAAGAATCTTCTATTTTAGTTGGAAATTCTTACATAAGTATAGGAGATCGTGATACCATAACAAATAATTCTTCCATACAAACGTTTCTACTGAACTAGGGTCTTCATGTAGTTTTTGAATGATCTTGCATACCTCTTGATCTTGATTCCATTCTATCCTTGCTTCTTCCACCCAATCTAATTGCGGAATAGAAATAACACATAGTGAACTTTCTGTTTCTTATTCTTTCCTGGAAAGGGCATTTGCCACAACATCATTTTTTCCTTTTTTGTATATAATTTCAAAGTCATAACCCAAAATATTTGTAACCTATTTTTGTTTCTCTTCTAAAGATAATCGTTTCTCCAAAAAGTACTTCAAACTATCATGATCTGTTTTTACCTTAAAGTGTCTTCCTATTAGGTAGGCGTGCCATTTCTGAACTACATGTAGTATGGACAACATTTCTTTTTCATAAATGGGTTTGACTAAGTTTTTTCCTTTAAGTTGTCTTCTTTCAAAGGCAATGGACCTTCCTTCATGCATTAAAACTGCACCAATTCCATGTCCTGAGGCATCACACTCCACAATAAATGTTTTTGTGAAGTCAGGTATGGTCAAGACGGTAGTTGTACACATAGCCTCCTTAAGTTTTTCAAAATATTTGGTTTCTTATTATATCCAAGAAAATGATTCCTTCTTTAATAATGTTGTTAGAGGTGTTGCTATTTGACCATATTTCTTGACAAACTTGTGGTAATAACCTGTCAATCCTAAGAATCCTCTAAGTTTCTCCAATATTTGTGGAAATTTCCATTACCTTATATCTTTAATTTTGTTAGGGTCCACTTTTACACCTTCATGAGATGCAATATGACCCAAATATTCCACTTCTTGAACCCCAAAGTCACACTTGGAAGTCTTTGCATAAAGTTGTTGCTCTTCCAATAGTTGTAATACTCTGTCAACATGTTGTACATGCTCTTCCCAAGATTTGTTGTAGATTAGTATGTCATCAAAAAAATACTAACACAAATTTTCTAAGGAAGGGCTTGAAAATAGAATTCACCAAGCTTTGAAATGTTGAAGGTGCATTAGTCAGTCCAAATGGCATAACCAAAAATTCATAATGACCTTCATGTGTTCTAAAAATTGTTTTAGGAATGTCTTCCTATCCCATTATGATTTTATGATATCCCGAATGAAGATCCAACTTAGTAAAGAATTTTTCTCCATGTAATTCATATAATAATTCATCGATGTCAGGGATAGGAAACTTATCTTTGATGTTCTATAATATGGACACATACACCATGAGCCATCCTTTTTTGTAACCAACACCACTAGTGACAAGAAATAACTTTGGCTATGTTGAATGATGTCATCCTCTAACATTTCTTGGATCATGCATTCAATCTCACTCTTCTATACATATGGATACCTGTAAGGCCTAATGTTAGGTGGTACACTTCCTGGCTATAAATGAATAGCATGGTGATGGTCTCAAGTAGGTGGAAGACCCTTAGGCATTTCATCAAATACCTTGGAATGATTGTTGATAATTATTTGGAGATATGATGGAGCCAAGGATATACATGTTTGAAAATCAAGTGAGCACAATTGTGCAACTACACCCTGGTGTCATTTTTTGATTAATTTTTCCATGCTATTAGAGCTTATCACTTTATAGGGTTTCCCTTGGATACCTCTAAGCTCAATTTCCTTTCCATTTGAGGAAAATCTCATAAAAAGATTTTGAAAATCAAAGGCCACTATTCCCAGTGATTGAAATCATTGGACCCCTAATACAACATCAACACCCCCCATTTGGATGGAAACCATGGGGCTATCCATAAAATACTCCCCCATGTTCAACTTAATACTATGGAATTTCCTTGAACAATTTATGGTACCTCCATTTGCAATCATTACTTGAAACTCTGGTGCAGGATATACAAAACAATTCAGATCTTTTGTTAATTTGTAATTGATGAAATTATGGGTGCTACCTGAATCAATCAATATTTCTACCTTTTTATTTTTTATGTATCCTTGTATATTGAGGGTTTTTGGAGTAACGATGTTGGACAAATCATGACAAGATATTGTTGGAGTAGTCTCTACTAGATTTGGGTCTTGTGACAGTTCCAATTCTTGATCTTCTTCCTCTTCGTAGTCTATGTAGAATAATTTATTCTCATCGCATTTATTCCCCTTACTGTACTTGGTGTTACAATTGAAACATAGTCATTTTTCTCTTCATTCATTTTTTGAGGTGTCAACCTTGTTGGTCTAGGTACACTATCTTCTTCCTCTTCACAGTCTATGTAGAATAATTTATTCTCATCGCATTTATGCTCTTTACTATACTTGTTGTCTGTTGGCCCTTGGGTATGGAAGCAAGCGAAGATCAAGGAAGAAAAGAGAGAATGTGAACTGCATGGAAGACACAGTGACTGTTATTGGGTCGAAGTGAAGAAAAGATAAGAAATGATGGAGTGAAGCTCGAGAAATAAATTCGTTGGATGAGGAGATCGAGGATGACAGATAAGAAAGGAAGAAGGATCGTGGACAACTTAGCAAGTGGAAAAAGCCACCGTTGGATGCTTTGGAGCACTGCGTGAGAAGAAAGGAAAGACAAGCTGGCAAAGCCATGAAAATATAGGTCAAGTTGACCTAGGGTTTTAGACACCTAGGGTTTTGGTATCTAGGGTTTTGGACACCTAGGTTTCGGCCTAAGGTTGTCGATGAGCTATTGTATTGTATAAATAAAGGTCTAAAAGACCTAGGTCGGGTTGGTACGATATTGTCGTTGATCTAGTTGTATTGTTGATGTGAGTGAGTATTGTATTGAGAGAGAGAAGTTCTAAGAGTGAGAGCCTTCTGGTATTGTAAGATCTTCAGCTGGGTGTGAAGATCAACCTTGCAGATGGGTGTGTGGGGAGGGGAGAGAAAGAGAGGAGAAGAGAAGAGATCTAC